>JXCR01135721.1:21995-68943 GCA_002079205.1 Phalaenopsis hybrid cultivar | reverse complement strand
CCATCTGAGTCAGCTGCCACGCGTCGCGCTGTATCGCCCCAGATGGCCATCCGANCCATTTGTTTGAAATCTTTTTCAGGTATGGTTGTGGATGTGGATTCTTTTCTTGGTTGCTCTTCTTTGTTAGTTGATATTATTTCTCTTCTTTCTTCTGTAATGTGTATAACTTCTGGTTGATTGACATCTGTAGATACAGACTGCGTTGTTTGTAACTAACCTTTGGTTACGGCCATAGCAGTCATAGCAGCGGTCATTTNTATATATATATATATATGTATATATATTTATCTATTCTCCAAATCTTTATAATATTCTAACAAAAACACAAACACACATGATAAATGAGGTAAACTCTTCCTTTAACTCATTGCATCTCACTAACTTACATCCAATTTATGAGGGAATCACTACATAGATATATTGGGAACTCATAAATGAATTTATAGATTTTAATCCCAAAGATAAGATTATCCCTAATATATTGCTGCTCGTGCACCAACCCTAGGTATCACCTTATCCAAATAATTATGCACCTCTAGCTATTACAACGATATTGTAAATTCATCCACATGTTACTCATCTAATAGGCTAGCTACCCCTCTCAAATGAAAACAAAGTCAGAGAAAGTAAGTAGCAAATATGAGATTGAAATTTCATTGTTAAAATCAATGATGTTTATTGTAAAACTCAAGTCTGAGTGAGACCCGGGTCGTAGTGGACTCGTCAATCCAACTACTACAAGAGAATATATACATCTAGCCATAATAAGAAAGGAATCACCTCCGTCATGACAAAAAAAAATCAAATCAAATCACTAACAATCCAAACATCTACCAATCATCAATCAAACTAATCAATTCGCACTAAATCAAAAATAATACAACACTAACAATCATAACTCTCAAGCACACTAAATCAAACCACACTAATAATTATGGGTTGCCTCCCATAAATCACTTTGTTTATTGTTGGCAACCCGACAAATGATTCCACTTGGATCAAAACTCAATTTAAGTAATTTTTGATCAATCACTCATTCTTTTCTAGATCCAGGGATTCCTACAAAGTCCTCAATTTTAAAATTTTCTTTCAACCCTTCCATTTTAGATTGATTCATATCCTTATTCCTCGTATTTCTTTCTAGATCCAATATTTTCCTAGTGATTTTCTCAATTTTCATATTAATATCATACTTAAAATTTATAAGAAATGGATCTTTATATGATACTTCAAGATCTCCCAAATTTTGAATTGGATTCTCTCTAGATAATTTAAACTCTAGATCAAATTCTTTTAGGTTACTTTTTTGTTCAATGTTGTCTTTCAATGATTCCCTTTGGTACTGAGTAAATGGTAAAGTTGGTCTTTCTATATTTATCTTATTTGAGGAAATAGGTTTCTCTTATTCCTAAGGAATTTTTTCCATAGTTCTTTCAATCTCCTTATCCTCATTTCTTAACTCAAAGTTTTTATAAGCATATCCTCGAATTATCTTCTAAATACTAATTCAATAACTTTAAATTGCCCATCGTTCATCTCATTAAGGTTTATCTCAGGGTCACTAGAAAAAATATATGGGGAGTAACTATGAATTTCTTTAATAATCTCCTTTAGTTGGTTTTCTATTTTCCTTATAGTGGCCTCTTGATTTTCCAACTCACTTTTCATTTGAATCACAACCTCTTCTAATATTAATTCCCTTTCCTCCTCTTGAGTGTTGGAGTTAAATTGAAGAGGATTATTAATTGAGTTAATAATATGCGCAATTTTACTTTCCATATTCCATATTTTGGTCCCATAAAACTTTAGCTCACTCTCCATTTGAATAACAACCTCTTCTAATAAATCCTTCTCCTCATTATGGGGGTTGAAGTTAAAATTATGAGAAAAAGAAAGTTCATCATTATAATATCCATGATTATTCCAACTACATGTTCAATTAAAGTTATTATCTTCCCAAATTTGTTCCTCTCCTCCAAAATTATTATTTCTCTTAAAATTCAAATGATTTTCCCAACCTAGGTTGTAATAATTAGAATAAGAATTATGTATCTCATGGCCAATTTCAATCCATTGTCCAAATGAATTTTCCTCAATAATTAGGGTTCCTTATGGATGCTTTTTATGTATTGATCCAACTTCTCTCCATATCTAGAACCTGAGAAATTAAAATTGTAGGAATATCTTCTTTAAAATTTGCCACTCTCTTGGTTTTACTCTTTTAAACCTACTAGCATGATATTCCGAATCTGAACAATCATTATATTGTTGATTTCCCATTTCTATATTAAATTCATGGAGTTTTTTCAAATCTCTCCCAAAAGCTCTCTCTAAATCTGACTCATAAAGTTTAAGGTCTGCAGCTCCTGAACTACACATACAAATCTAAAGACTTAACCAATAGGATAGATATCAAAAATATTTTTGGTATTTTTGTTTTTCTTTAAAATAAACACACTATATCTAAACACACTATATAATAGTACTATAAATTTTAAATCTAAGTCTAATAGATTTAACTAAAATTCTCCCAAAACTTGATGCGCCTCTAATGTGTCTTGTTCTTCTACATTTTCGATGTTAATTTAAATCTCCAATAACAGTGCCAAAAACTTGACCCATCTTAAGCACTAATTTTTCTTTTAAAAATATGGCCAAAAACTTGAATCAATTTATATTTAGAGGTTAAAATAAAAATGTTGTAAAATATATAAAATTATTTACACATTAGGGGTTCTACGCAAGTGCACGTATCACTTCAAGTAATATAGGGCTTTCTTTAAAAGCCACAGTATCGATCCCACAGAGAAGCACAGTAATAAATCTCTTAGGATAATTCTAGTCTACTACTATCAAGTCTTAGTTTGGAAGATGAAAATTTTTATGATAATAACTTAAATCAAAATATTCAAAATATAAAAATTAAAGTAAGAAAGGCAGGTGAAAATGGGTTTCATAAATGTTGGAAGAAATGTAACTAAAAGAACTGAATTTACTAAACTAATTTTCTAAAGTTCAAATGTAAATTTACGAAGACTAAACATAGTTTTGTGACGAAGAGTTCAAGTTTAAGAAAACATCCTTTCCCTTACAATGAGCATATGGATTGTGAAGAAATTTAAATCATTTGAAAAAATATATATATAAACTATTTTCTGCCAAATAGGAGGAATCCTATTCTTTACCTTTTCCCAGTGCTAGAAAGAATATTGACTAATCCAGAGTGTGGTCCCTATATCCTTGGTTAGGTTGTGAGGATGTCGGCTGCCACTCCAGAGCTCCCACTACTCCCTCACCTAAGGGCTAACAATCTTGCATTAGATTCCTATCAACTGGACCAAATTGGGGATTTTAATCTGTCACCTTAAAATCTTCAATTCTACATCCAACAAAGTATATTTCCATATTTATTTGCACCCAATCCCATGGATAACATACTCTCTCATGAAATCAAATGTGATTCTCCTTAAGTTGTAGAAATCATATCTCATTTAAGAACATATGTCTCTCAACAAGTTTTAATAATTCAATTAACCAGATCAAAAAGTAAATGAAGATATGATTTCAAATCATCAAAAATTATTAACATTTATAATCGTAGAAAACAAAATCTATTCTTCAAAAAACCATATCTCAGAATAGGGAGAAGGATAAAGAAAACTACTTAGAATTCATGAGAAGGATACGACAAAACATGGATTTCATATATAAAAATATGTTTACAAAGTCGAAGAATTATCTAACATTCCTTCCCATGCAAATCCATAGAAGTTCTCTTCAAGCCTTTATCTCTTTACAATCACACCAGTTCTCTCTTATAGATGTAACGAAGAAGAAATCTCTCACCTAGAAAAAATCTCCTCTTCTCTCTGAATAACTCATGCCCACTTTCTCTCTCCTTCACGCCACACACACACAAACACACACACACACACACACACACACCACCCAAAACTCCTCTTTAAGCACTAGACTTCCCTCCCTTTAATAAAAGGCTGCCTCCCTCAAAAAAAATTTAAAATTCCCTCCAAAATTCTATCTAAAAGTCAAATCTTTGGAATTTGAAAGACAAGTTTATTGATCCAAGAGACAAATCCTTCATAAAAGAACCTTCCAAAGTGTCTAAATGCATTGAATCACTCCAAGGGGTGTTTAAAACAAGTTCGCCCAAAATTCATCCCGAACCACCTCAATCCGCCAAAATTCATCTCTAGGGCAGCATGCACCAGCTCTCTGGATTTTGGAGCATCATGCGCCACCCTGTAGCAGCTCCACTGTTTTGCTCGGTTTGGCTCTATTTCAGCTCTGTTTCACTAAGTTTTAGTTGTGTTTCACTCCAACAGATAAGCCTACCAAATAAGCATGAAAAAAAATTTCCTTAAATTGTAATTTCATTCAAAACATGTGAGAAATATAAGGAAGATTAGGCATAGAAAGACATATCAAAATGTGTCAATTCAAAGTTTCTTTCTTGCTCATTTTTACTCAAAATTGCACCATTTTTGCTACATTTTCTCTAAAAGTTCATTTCTTGTACCTGAAACAAAAAATATGCTAAATACCTTCTTTTAAAGTGTAATATCATTAAAAATAATAAAAAATAAGCATAAACTATATATGAAAATGTAGGTAATTTTAGACGTATCATCATAGTAGGCAAAGCAGGAATCAGTCTAATTTTAGTTACACCAAATTGAAGAATGATAAGGATTTCCTACTAATTGATAGGGCCTTAAATAATGAAGCAGAATATGAAGCCTTGATTATTGGATTATATTTGGCAACCTCAATGGACATAACAGACATTGCCATCTATGACGACTCACAAGTCGTCAATCAAGAAGTTGTCTGATAGTACAGGATTTTGAAGCTGATGTTGGAAGAATATTATCCGTACACAATGACGTTAGCACAACAAATCCCCAGTGTGACGTTGTACTAGATTTCTTGGGGACATAACACCCATGCCAAAGATTTAGCCAAACTTGATAAAGAAATTATTTGTCCACCGGAGGATTCCATTGACATTAAGTACAAAAACGTCATGTTCGATCATAGATAGACCTTGAAAGTTTGCACAAGCTCAGAAAGGAAGAAGAGATGATAACTACAAGGATAAATGATATTGAAGATTGGTGCATGTCATTATTATAATATTTCCAAATAGGAAAACTACTGAAAGATAAGTCAGTAACATATCCTATCCCGAGAAGATCTATATCATATTCTTT
The DNA here is from genome assembly GCA_002079205.1 of Phalaenopsis hybrid cultivar. Taxonomy (NCBI): domain Eukaryota; kingdom Viridiplantae; phylum Streptophyta; class Magnoliopsida; order Asparagales; family Orchidaceae; genus Phalaenopsis; species Phalaenopsis hybrid cultivar. The sequence goes on along the minus strand of JXCR01135721.1, from coordinate 63,712 downwards.
GGTAGGTGATGTCATATACAGAAGGTCATTGGATAAGATGTGGCTGAGATGTCTGAGAAGAGCTGAAGCACAAGGTATTGTCAAAGAAGTACTTGCCAGATTGTGTAGTGCTCACCTGTTAGGGCCAACGATGAAGATGAAAATAAAGAGACTTGGATATTATTGGCTAGCGATGAGAATAGATTGCATGGATACAGTCAGAAAGTGTCACCTGTGTAAAGTTCTTGGAGTGGTCTTGCACCAACCACCAAATGTGCTACACCCAACCATCGCCTCGTGGCCATGCAAGTGTTGACGCACGAATATAATGGGTCTTATAGACCCTACATCATCAGAAGGTCATAGATTCATTCTTGCAGCTATAGATTAGTTCTCCAAATGGGTAGTGACTGTGCCGTTACAAGAGGTTACAGGTAACACATTCTTCAATTTTTTAAGATTTAGATTGTCTCCCATTTTGGTACTCCACACAGAGTGATTTCTAACAATGTCTCAGCATTTAGGAGCTCAAAGATTAACAGTTTTGTCAAGCGATACAGGAAAGAATAGAGACACACTCTGATTTGCTATCCCCGAGAAAATGGCTTGGCTTAGGCCTTCAATAAGATGCTCGTGAAAATTTTAAGGAAAACTTTGGACGAGAATAAAAGAGGATGGCATGAGAAGTACTTAAAGGTCTTATTGGCTTAGAAGATGACGTTAAGAACTCCCACTCAGTGTACCCCATATGTGTTACAGTACAAATCTGAGGATGTATTGCCATTAGAAGACTAGATACTGTTTCTCAGAGTCATAATCGTTAATCATATTACAATAGAAGACAGTGCGAAGCTCATACTTGCAGAATTGAAGAGTCTCAAAGGAAGATGAATTGAAGCACAACAAAATCTAAAACTTTATCAAGAAAAGATGGTATAGGCTCATGACAAGCTGGTCCCCCTGAGGACGTTCAAAATTTTTTATCTTGTAATCATTCTCAGAAGACCTATCCTTGAACACCGCAAGATAGGTGGAAAATTTAAACCAACTTGGGAGGGACAATTTATGTTGGAGAAGGTATATTCCGGAGGATCTTATGAACTAGTGGACTTCCAATGTGAAAGGGGGATGTTGCTGATCAACGGATGATACCCGAAGAAATATTATACAACTTGATGTCACATAATGTGAATTTTTTTGGAATTGCTACTCGTCCAGAGGTTTTCTATTTGGCTAGCATCTTTGATTGGGTCTAAAATTTTTGTAACAAAATCAATTTTAATAAAATAAAATTTTATTTTTTTACATTTGAATCTCTTCTTCTTAAAAATTTGAAACATCATTACATTTAGTTATTATTCTCGGTCATTTTGAATTTTAGTGTGTTGATGTTTTACTGTCTTCTGCAGGGAAATGTCGGGTCACAAGCAGATTTTGGCTTTTAATGACGGCTTAAATCACGCACTAGATTAAGAAAAGGCAGCCTAGGGTGACATCTTGAGTGTTAACTTGGACTAAGGTCAAGTCAACGTAGAATACGAGGGTCCCTTGATGGATGTTGTCAGCCGCTGTGAAACAGAAGGACTACCATCACTACTCATAATCAGTATCAAGAAATAGTACCTGATGCACCGCTACCAAGAACGCAATGCCAAAATGCTAATCATCGCAAGCATATAGCCTTGCTACATCTGGAGAAAAGACATGCAAAGGAAGTAGAGGTGACACTCTCTTCGATTAATGAAGAAGAAATCTACAATCCATGTTTAAGAGAAACTTCCACCAGTCCATCAATCACAAAGGTTGACCCAAAGTTTGTTGTGGAGTCTACAACACGAGAGGTCCCCGATGAGCTTTATACCAGTTTCTTGATTTTCAATATAGAAATCCCAACGAGGACACCATCAATGAGACCCTTCGTAAAATGCCCAGAGTGTAACATCCTCCACATGTAGAGGTATGAGACACTTGAAGAATATACAGCTGTCAGCATAATGTTCAGAAATGCAGACCACTTAGAGGTTGAGCCATACATACTACAGTTTATAGAGCCACCACCGTCATGGATTGCTCTAGAAGATGATATAGAAGAGTAGCCTTGACGTTCACAAAGGGTTCCTATAGTAGAGTTAGAAAAAATTAGTAAGGGTCAAAAGCAATAATTTAAATATTATGAGGAAATTGAAGGAAATTTTTTTAATATCCTAGAAGGATTGGAACTACACACTGGGGTATTCTCATAAAGCAATGAAAGAAATATTATGGAGTGGGGTTTTGATCTCAGAGACAGAGGCCAAGCCAGATTTCTAAAGTAGAAGACATATATTGAGCCAAAGAAGTGGCTGCGGAGGAAAGGCCAAATTACTATTTAGTGTGTATGTTGTTATAATTTTGTTAAGAACATACTAAGGAACCCCCTTGGCATCTTGAGATATGATTAGGTAGGTTATTTATGATCCACAATAAAGAGAATGATTAAAAGAATGATTAGATGGAGCATGCTACAGATAGTAACTATTGTCCTGAAGCGTAAAATGAACTGTTGTCCCGAAGCATGAAAGGAATTATTGTCTCAAAGAGCAAAAGGAACTCATGTCCCGAAGCGTGGAATAAAGGGTTAGGTTGTCCATGAGCTTGCCTCAGAGGACAAAATTCTTTTGCTTTTTGTATTGCATCGAAGAAGAGCAGATATGATATATGATATTTCAAATTTACCCAGCATGTTGGTTTTTGACATTTCAACATACATCCGGTTGTACTACATGTTTGAATAAAAGTTTAACAAAGTTTCTTTCAGATTTCAACAATTTGGAGAATTGTTTTTTGTGTGATATATGAAAAGCTGCATGAACACACTTTTGTCTTAAATTATAATGAACAAACAATGATGTAACAAAAGTATAATAATAATATTAAAATTGAAAATTTAAAATTTAAAAGTTTATCAAATAAAATGAAATTTTAAAAAACATCTTGATAAAATAAATAAAAAAATGATAACAAAAACAATAGAACAAATGATAAAATTGACAAACTAATTCACCCTAAAATTCAGAGTTCCACACTTTACACGTTCGCAACACAAATTCCTCTATCTGCAAAAGTTCTCCACAAGTCCCGCAAAATTTTGCACTTTTAACAAATCCCATTAATCTTTTCACAAGATCAACTTCACAATTTCCCACACTCTCCTAACAAGTTCTTTGCACTTATAGTGCACTCAAGTTCGCAACCCAAATTCTGATTCCCCTCTTAGGTTCAGTACCTAAATTTTGATTCCCTGAAATTTTCCAGGTCGGTGCATGGATTCCGATTCCATCCACATATTTTTCGTATTGCATCCCTTTTTTCCACTTCAATGAAATTTCTAGGTCGATGTATGGATTTCGATTCCAACCATATATTTTCCACTTCCTATCCGAGAAAATTTTCGCATTCATGAAATTTTTTTGGGTTAGTACCTAATGCCTGATTCTCATCTTTCGAGATAGGTGTGAGGCCCCCTTAAATCGAACAAGGCATCCTATTATCAATCCTTGAGATTGGTGTGAGGCCCCCTTCAATAGAACAAGGCTTCCAATGCTCATTCCCAGGCTGGTACCTAAATTCCAGTTCTCATCTTAGGATCAGTACCTAAATTTTGATTCCATCTTTTGAGGTTGGTGTGAGAACTGCTTAAATGGAACAAAGCATCCTATTCTCAATTATTGAGATTGATGTGAGGCCCCATTAAATGGAACAAGGCTTCTGATTCACATTTAGAGGCTGGCACAAAAATTTTAGTTTTTAAACTAAGATCAGCACCTAAATTCTAATTCCCATCTTTTGAGGCAAGTGTGAGGCACCCTTAAATGGAACACGACATCCAATTCTAAATTCTTGAGATCGGTGTGAGGCCCCTTTCAATAGAACATGGCTTTCAATTCTCATTATGAGGCTGGTATTTAAATTCTATTTCTCCCCTTGGGCATTACCTAAATTCTGATTCCCCATTCTTCAAGATGGGTATAAGACCATCTTAAATGGAGTAAGGCATCCTATTCTCATATTTCTCTACACTTTCGATCAGCCTCTTGAGTTGGATGTGAGTCCCTGTGCTTTCCATCTTAATCTGGTCTCCCTACACATAATTCTATTTCCCAAAATTTTAAATCAAAATTAAAATTTAGGATGTCGAAATTAATACAAGCCTTTATCGTGGCAGCCGTCCGTTTCACTGAAGGTTGTCTCCGGCATACCCTTTCTATTTTCGCAAAGGGAGTCCCTATTTACTCCCAAGTGGATATCTTCTTTGTTATTTTTATGTTCTGTTTTGAGCATGTTAGCTCAAACTGTTGTGTTTACTTCATTAATCTCTTCAGGAAACACCAATATGTGAGGTGTGCTTGCCCGACACACCACACCTTTTATGGCTCTATTTGTTGACCTCACTTTTGGTTGGGGTCTAGTCTCTTCCTTAGAAGCCTATGATCTAGCTATAGGACTTTTTTGTTGACTATCCTAGAGGACTAGTGATGGCACCCTCACCTCTAAAAAATCTAAAACACTTCTTTGTTCAGTTTGAATCTCGATATTTTGGTTCTAAACTCTAGAACTTAGTAGGTGGAGCCATTATGGGGTAGCTCAAGAGGGGTCCACATAGGACTAGTTGGCCTTAGGGTTAACTTTGGGTGACGTCGTCTTGGTCAGCCTCACACATAAATACACTTGATACCCCTCTCTTACACTCATAACCTTAGCCCTTAACCAAATATGCTTAGTTTATCCCTTACTCTTTTTGGAAACTTATGTGGATGCTCTCTTAAACCATTATCCTTAGGCTAGAGTTTGGCTAAGACCAGCACATGGAGGATCCAAAGTGGGATTTCCCTTAGTCTCATGGCTCGTGAACGGTAATTTCAAGATTGGCATCCTATTAAACCCTAATTTTACCTAAATACCAATTTTTGCCTTTTGTCCTAAAATTTTCCACAATTATCGAATTACACTTGAAGCCTTAAAATCCTCAGAATTGGCTAAAATACCAAACTTAGTCCAAAAATCACGCCAAACTCTTTTAAACCATCCAAACTCCCTAAAATTTTAAAAATTACCCAAATATTCCCAATTTTCCCAAAATTACCAAAATGCCCTTGGTGGCCCAATTTTTTTAAACCCCAAAATCATTTCAAACAATCCCAAAATCAATCTTGACCACTCTAAAGTCCATTTTAACAAATTTGACTAATTTTGACCAAAAATCCATATTTTGTTCTTTGAGGCCCAATTGCCCCAATTCACCTCCAATTTCCACCAAATTGATACAAATTTTCTGCAATTTCAATTCTAAACTCAAACTCATCATGTTTATGCTTAATTGAATTAAAATTTAAGCTCAATTGAACCCAGCTTCAAACATAAATTTTAGGCCCAACCAAAATACTCAATTTGACCATATAGTGAATTTTCCCAAATTGAACCACCTAAACTATCCAATTTCCCAAATTTTGAATTCCTAATTCCTTATAAGATTGCCTTAGATCAAATTGAAATTTCAAGTGTCCCTGGCCTAGCCTTAAATTTCACCCAAATCCAACCTAAACAAAAATCCCCAAATTTATACCTAAGTCTAAGTTCCATCAAATGGAAGTTCATAACTCTAAAATTTTTACCCAATTGATATGCAAAACTCTTCATTACAAACCCTTGGACCAATTTGAACCATCAGTTGAGCATAATCTGTACTCTAGCTCAGTCCAAACCTAAGTCTAACCCAAATGCCCCAAAATTGGTCATGGACCAAATTCCACTAAATTGAATTCCTAAATCAACTCAAAATAACTCAATTCCTTTTCCAAACTTCTTATGACAATCATCCAAACCAACTTAATCAATAGAATTAGCCAAACTCAATGTCTGACCAAACATAAATTCAAATCCAAGTCCATGACAAGATTTTTAACCTAAGCCTTTAATGTAACCATACCCATTCAAATTGACCAAGCAATGGTCACCACAGTCAGCCATCGAGCCCACCCTACATGAGCCATGGGCCAAAGGTCCCTTGATTTAGGGTATCTCTTCCCATAATTGGTTAAACCCAAAATAGCTTCTCCATCAACCATCAACTATCAACCTTCAGGGATAATCATCATTAAGCTCCCACTGGCTCCCTAACCACTCTAATCACAAGACCCGACTTGGCGGGCGGACCTAGTGGCCTGAAAAACACCAAAACTGAGAGCCATGCTAAAATTTAAACTCAAAATTTAAACTCCCTAAGTTGACTCTCTATAAGTGGTCACTTACACCTTTCTTCCCTCCACATAAGCAACACATTGCACTCACTGACCAGCTACGGTGCCCACTCCTTCCCCCTCTATTTAAACACCACCTCCCGCGACTAATTATAGAGATCACCAATTCCCTTTGGGAAACTCTACCAAATTGCTTCCAGACCTCCACCAAGACCTTATAAGATTATTCCAACCATCTTCTAGTTATCTTCCCCACCGTTTGAGCTCAATTTCAGGGCTTAAAATGAGGGCATTTTCTAGCTATTTCTCAAAACCTTACAAAACTCCCAATTTAGTGTTTCAAAATCTTCTCCTTACCAAACTAGGAAGATCCCCATTGAATCCCCCCGCTGTTGAGCACCCAAACCTAGTCTTAGACCAAGACCTCCCCACCTGTTGGAGGAAGTCTTGCTTGGAGAATTCACTAGAGGAAACCAACACTTCTAGAAGGTTCACCAGACTCCTCTGAAGCTTCTACATCCATCTGTTGGAGGCCTCCCCTCTCAGACAAATGTATAGAAAATTTTCCCTCAAACCAATCTCAGTTTGGGCTTTTATGAGAACAAGTTTAATTTCATGGGCATGTAACCGTATAGATAAGTTCCTCTGGACCAAGTTAAGATGTAATAACAAACCCCATGTGATTTGATCCCGATGATATAGTTGTGCAAAATATAAAGAGTTGACTCTGCTTTTCAACGGTGCCAAGAACTTGATGTGTTATTTTATGAATAAAAAATTTAAGCAATCTATGTAGGGATTCTATACAAGTATATGTATCGTTATCAGGTAATACAAGACTTTCTGTTTAAGCCTCAAATATTGATCCTACGAGGAAGGTTTAAATTTGAAATGATAAATTAACTAGGAAATTTTTAGTAATAAATTAAAATTTCTATCACTAATTTTGAATATTTGATGTACTATCAGAATTAAACTATTAAGTACTAGTAAAAGTTGAAATGCAAAGTTTAAACAGTAACTACTAAATTATATTTATGTGATGAAGTTATCTAATATGAAAAAGTATCTTTCTAAATAGGTTTAAATCTAATATCTACAATGAGTTTTTGGTAAAATGAGATTAGATAAATGGTTTAAATATGTATTGTGCTAAATAGGAACAATTTTAATTCTCTACTCTGATTCAGAGTTATAGATAATCATTGCTAATCTCAGGTTTAGTCTCTAAATTTGTGGTTAGGCAGGGAGGATACGGACTCTCACTCTAAAGATCCCACCTCCCTTCCTCTGAAGGCTATCACTCGCTTTAGTTCTTAAACAATAAGACTAAATTAGAGATTTTAGTTTGTCACCCTAAAATCTCCAATTCTATGCCCAAAAATGTATATTTCCCTATTTATTTGCATTTAATTCCATGAACAAAATACTACTCAATGGAATTAAATTTGATTCTCACTCTGTTGTAGAATTCATACTACATTTTGTGGATCATATGCTTAACAACATATTTTAACATTTCAATTGCTCAAATGAAAAAAAAATTAAGAACAGAGTTGAAAACCCATCACAATTTATTTTATATTTTAAAATTTGCACATCCAAATTATCTCTTCATTTTACCATATCTCAGAGTAAGGACAAAGATAAAGAAAACTACTCAAACTTCATAAGAGAGATACAACAAAACACAAATTTCATATATAAAAGGAAGTTCATACAAAAATAATCAACAAACAACACTTATCTCAAACTATTTCTCAAAGCAAATCCCTTGTAGCCTGTCTTGGACACTTTCTCTCTTTACAATGCTCTTGATTCTCTCTTAGAAGATGTAAGGAAAAAGAAATCTCTCACTTCTCTCCCTCTTTAACAACTCTTAGAATAGAATTCAAACTTAAACTCAACATAAAACTCAAAACTCTAAAGAAATAAATGACTAATGGACTCTAAGTGGTTGGGGGGAGGTGGAAGAGAGATTTTTCTATTCAATTTCCACTCTAAATATAGCCTAATGTCAGTTTTCCTATAAGTGCATTCAAAAACTCTTAAAAAAGCATCCAAATTTGTCGAACCTTCTAGAAATCGGTATTGCAACGACATTGGCGTCGTCGGCGCCAGTGGCCCGTGAATTAATTCCATTCTTTCTGTTAAATGGTGTTGTCGGTGCTGCTCCTGGTGTCGTTAGTGCTGCTCCTAGTGTATTTGACACTGAGGAAATTCTGGTTTCTGTTCTGTAAGTCTACACTGTCGGTGTCAATTCTGGAGCCATAGGCGCTGAGTATTTCTTTAAAAACGCCATTTTATCTCTAAATTCCATCTTTTTTTCTTCAAGTCCTAAAAATCAACAACCTACCTTAAAACATGAAAAATACATTCCTTTAAAGCACAATATCACCAAAAATGTGTATAAAATATAGGTCTAAATATGCATATATTTTTTGTGCATCAAAATCCCCCAAACTTAAAAGTTACTTGTCCTCAAGTAACTCTTTTACAACATAAAAATTTGACTCATGGCAAAAAATTTAACTTCTAGATTTTCGTATTATAGTCCAATAAATATAATAACATAACTTAAGAAAAATGTAAAATAACTCACTTATTACTAAAGGTATAAGAATATTTAGCAATCAAGTCTAAGATTTTTGATTTTCTATTTTTTCATGGAAAATTACAAATTATCATGTTAAATCCACTTACAATATCTATATGAAAAAAAACTTCATGAAAAGTTTATTAGTAAATATGCTAATACTTAAATATAAGTAAGCCTTCTTCTTTAAGTTGATTCAAGTGATGTCAATTTTTTAGTAGGCATTTCCTCAAGCTTCTCCTCACATCTTTTTATTTTTTTTTCTTTTTTTTTTATTTTTTTTTCAGGATCATTTTCAATCATTTTTTGTTTTCTTCTCTTTTTTTATGTGAGGATTATTATATTTGGATAACCTTTAACGTTTTTGAACTTCACTATCCTCTTCTTAAAGTTAAAAACTTTTTCACATTCCTTCACTTTATAAATTTATATTAGCCTTAATGATTTTTCATAAAGTTTTATTCTTTCCTTCTTACATGAATCTCTATGATTTTTAATACTTCAAAAATACAAATTCCCTTACTTACAATAGAAAAACATAGTTTTATTTTTTCATACAAAGTATCTTAATCACTAAAATTAACCTTTATTATTGAAAATTTTTACTTAAGTATACTATATATTTAGAAACACAAATTTAGCTATCCAAAGTTACTCCCTAATACCAAAGGTCATTTTAAATTTAAATTTTTTGAAAATATAGCTAATTGAGTACAAATAAAATTAATTTTCTTTCTTTAAAAAGGAAATTTTCTTTCCCCCCTAACTTAAATTTTTAAAAGATTTTGCATGAAAAACATAAAAAAATGTAGGGTGGAAGAAAACATTTAATATATAATGAAAAGACTTACCTGTGGAGGGTTCTGATATTGAAGCTTAACTCTGAAATATTGCAGGTGCTAATATGAAAAATTACAAGACCTAAAACATTAAACAACACATAATACATATAAAATTTTTTTGAGAAAGAATTAACTACATATATATTCAATAAAGTACTAAAAACTAACAACAGTACTAAAAGGATTTCCAATGTAGCAGTTTTATAATCCTACTATTCACAATAACAACAGTACTAAAATGACTTATCTAAAGCCTCATTTGTAGAGAAAATGATTTGTGCTAACAACTATATACGTCCTCTAAATGATAAAATTCATTAATTCTTCTTGGAGTAAATTCCACCTTTTTTCCTCGAACAAAAACATAGTCCTCAGAAGTTTCCTTAAAGTTGGCGAAAAACTCCGTCACTATATCAATAATATCCTCGACAGTAAAGTAACAAAAGCTCTCCCACTTCCAAGCAACAATTAATCATCCGACTTCTCCACCAAGATTTTTTAATGCTCGATCTAGAATTACTTTCTTAGTTGTAAGCAGACTATTAAAAAAAATTTTAGCCTTGTAGTTGACAAACTTTTGATCATCAAAATCCATTTTTCTCTTTCCCTTGCTCATTCTCAGTGCAATGGTAATCTAAGAAAAATTTGAAAATCCAAAAAAATTCCCAAAATTCTGAAAATTGCTTTGTGGAATATTTTAAACTTAAATCTACTAAGTAAGAGTTATTCACCAAGGGATTTTATCAAACTCTTCATTTAAACTTCAAAATTTTGGATCTCAGCAATTTAAGGTAAATCCTTGGTGAAAATAAAAAATTTTGAGTTCAAAGTGCGATTCTTACCAAGAGAAGATGAAATCCAAACTTCTTTTGCCTTCAAATCGCCTCAACTCCAAGCACTAGTAAGCCCTAGGTGCACAAACTGGAGGTTGAAGGTAATTGAAGGGGTAAAAATGGTGTTTACATTAGGAAAATAACAAAATTTTAAGAGGTCTATGCGCTTTCGGGTTGATGACGTGGTCGGCGCCTATGCTGGCGCTACCGGCGCAAGTGCCAAAAATTTCTTATTTTTTAATTTTTGTAATTTCAAATTTCTTTCAATTCACTCCAAAGTCTAATTAGTCATTTTAAATACTAATATTTATCCTAAAATAATTAACAAACAAGCATTTTCACAAATAACACCAAACTAACTTTTATATATGAAAATCCAATTTCTTACAAATACACTTTCTAATCGCACTCACACATACATACAGTAAACTAAATAATAATTTTTTATCGAAATCAAGCCAAAACACTAGAACTCTAACATAGAACTATACATCATTAAAGTTATAAGAGTTTTAAGGAAAAGTAAATCCAACAGAATCACATTAAAAACATAATTACTTTAAAATAGTAGAGAGTCCATCTTTTTCAATTACTCTACTTCATCTTCAGTACTTTCTCCTTTTCTAATATCTCTCATAGACTGGTAATGGATGTACCAATGGTAGAAGGGTTGGTATGAGAATTGATCAGTCAAATTTTCATCGATCCATCCATTTTTCTTAAACATCTGCACCAAACCTGCTTCAATTATTTGAGCAAGATCAAAGTTCTCTTTCATCCTTCAATCTTAATGATCAAAAAAGTAGTCAAGATTTTCTATTGCATGCATAATACTCTGAAGTTCACATTCAATTTTTTTCATTTTCTTCTCCAAAGCTATTGACTTCCAACTGGATAGGGCATTAATGGTGTTGAAGCATGTGACGAATGATCCAAGATAATAGCCAATGCTTCTTTTCCATTCCTAATATAATTGTCATCAATAGGAATCATGGGCTCCTGGAGTAATAATAATTTCTCATAACTTCCATATGACACTTGAGATTGACTACAAAGTAAAAAAATTGTTTAATGATGCCCCATTCCATATATTAGTCCATTCATAATAATACCCATAATAGATTTAAAAATAATTGATCCCACATCAATGGGCTTTTCCATTTAAATGAAATAGTTTCAATTTGCACTTTCGTCTGTAACTCTTCCAATCTTCATGGTAGGGAGTAATTTTGTAGAGATGAAGAAATGCCATTGTTTAGACTTTGGATTAAGTAATGAAGCAGAGAAAGTAACATATCCCTCATCTCTGATATCCTAATTATCATTTTCATTTGTTAGAAATTGGTATACATCTTGCATCATATCTTTCATTAGGATAAAATTTATATAATGATAGATTGACACGTTTTCTATCATATACAAATCATTAATTCAAGGCAAAGTAAATGGTGCAGCCTTACCTCGAACGAAGACAACTCCTTAGGTAAATCCTTATAAGTTAGCATAGAATTCCTTCTCCACTGGTACTACAACTATAGAGGTAGTGTAGCATAGAACTTTCCAACATCTCTGTACTATGATTTTCTTAATTTGCGAACTTGGACTACTCAATCCTTGATTGATAAAGCCTATCTCCTTGATAGGTCTCTTCTTTGTGATGACTTTGACATATAATCTCTGCGCGTTAAATCAAATAAACTTTCATCAAGTGAAAATTCTATAATATGAAGTATTTCTAGAATTGAAGCCATGGATTTCAAGATTTAGAAGTTTTTGGTTGTTCAAGGCAGGTTCAGGCCTTTAAAAACACCTATATGTGGTTATTTAGGAGTGCAATCTCGTCAAATTCTGCCAAATTAATCTTAAACCACATAAACTGCTTGGGACACTATCGACACTCGCGATGGCACTGTCAGTGCCATGGCTTGTGTATACTGGCGTTATCGGTGCCCTTTTGTTGCCATCGGCGCCAGAGGCCAATGTTGCATTGCTTCTTTTTTTTTGTTCAATTCAATTCCAAATTTTCTTTCAATACAAATATTTGACCTACATTAGGATATATAAAATAGTGTAGGATTTAAAAATATTATTATTTTGTAATATATAAAAAACTTATTAAACAAAATAGTAAGATATATATATATATATATACTTATATATATATATATATATATATATATACACGTGGGTTGCCTCCCACAAAGTGTTTGGTTTAACATCATCAGCCCGACGAGCATTGTTTAATCAGGATGACTCAACATCAAAATTTCTTTAAGTTGTGGCATGTGCCATAAATAATAATATTTCAATCGATGTCTATTAACTTTAAATATCTTTCCAATTTTAGGATATTTAATAACTACAATTCCATAATTATAGACTTTAATCACATTGAATAGTTCTAATCATCTAGATTTCAGTTTTCCTGGAAATAATCTCAATCTAGTAATATATAATAGAACTTCTTGTCCAGGTTCAATTTTCTTTATGATAATTTTTCGATCATGCCATTTTTTCATTTTCTGTTCATAATTTGTTACATTATCATATGCTTCATTTATAATCTCCTCAAGTTCAATGAGTTTCAATCATCTTTTCTCACCAGCATCTTTTAGATTAAAAGTAAATTCCTTAATAACCCAAAATTCTTTATGCTCCAATTCTACCGGTAAGTGACATGTTTTTCAAAAAATAAGTCTATATGGGGACATTCTAATAAAAGATTTATAAGCAATTCTATATACCCATAGTGCAGTATCTAATCTAGCAGACCAATCCAATTTATAGGGATTTACAACTTTTTCTAAAATTCATTTTATTTCACAATTTCATATCTCTACTAGACCACTCGTGTGGAGATGATAAGTAGTAGAGAATCTTGCATAATATCATATTTTTTAATCAATTTCTCGATTCTCTAATTTCTAAAATGGGATCCTCCATCCGTAATAATCACTCTCGGCATTCGATATCTTGAAAAAATCTTTTTATTTAAAAATTTTGAAATAATCCGAGCATCACATTTAAGTACAATAATAACTTCAATCTATTTGGACATATAATCAACAGCAAGTAATATATATAAATTTTCAAATGAAGGCATAAATGATCCCATATAATCTAATCCCCACACATCAAAAATGTTAACTTCCAATGTGTAATTTAGAGGCATTTCATTTCTTCTTAAAATATTTCCTACTCGCTGACATCGATTGCATGTTTTAATAAATTCATTAACTTCTCTAAAAAGAGTAGACCAATAAAATCTAGCTTGCAAAATTTTATGTGCAGTTCTATTTGTTCCAAAATGTCTTCCAAATTCAGAATCCTGACAACTTTCAATTATTTGTTGAGTTTTTTCATAAGGCACACACATTCTAATAATTAGATCTTTACACTATTTATATAAATATGGGTCATTCAAAAAATAGAATTTTTAATTGTAAATAAATTTCCTTAACTTTTTATTCATAACATCTGGTGGTAGAATATTACTCCAAATATAATTTATTATATCGACATACCATGGTATATTCATTACATTAATATGATATAATTGTTCATCAGGGAAAGTTTCCAAAATTTCATTTGCAAAATTAGTTAATATTTTTTATTCTAGTCTAGACAAATGATCAGCTATTTGATTATTTTTTCTCATTCTATCAACTACCATAAAATTGAACTTTTGCAGTAGAAGTATCCATCCAATTAATCTTGGTTTAGCATCCTTCTTTTGCATCAAATATTTGATAGCAGAATGATCTATATGCACTGTATATTTGACTCTAATTAAGTAAGGTATAAAATTATCAAAGTCATAGAATACAACTAATAACTCTCTTTCAGTAGTAGTGTAATTAATTTGAGCTTCATTTAAAAGTTTACTAGCATAATATATTTTTTTAAAAATTTTGTTGTGCCTTTGTCCTAAAATAGCTCCAATAGCATAATCACTAGTATCACACATTATTTCAAATGGTTACGCCCAATCAGGTGGAAAAATTATAGGTGTAGCGATTAATTTTTCTATCAACAGTTCAAATGGTTTTATGCATTTCTTATTAAAATCAAATTTTGTATCCTTGTCTAAGAGTTGGCATAATGGCTTAGTTATTTCTGAAAATTTTTTTATATAACGTTTATAGAAACCAGCATGTCTTAGAAAACTTCTTACAACTCTAACCGTAGTAGGAGGTGGTAATTTCTCAGTAACATGAATTTTTGCAGGATCTACTTCCATGCCTTTCTCAAAAATTGTATGCCCTAGTACAATTTCTTCTGCAACCATAAATTAACACTTTCTCCAATTTAGTACTAGGTTAATTTTCTTACACAATTCCAGAACTTTTTCTAATATATTTAGTTATGATTCAAATGATGTCCCAAATACAGAAAAATTATACGTAAATACTTCCAATCCACATTCAATAAATTATTAAAAATAGACATCATACATCTTTGAAATGTCGCAGGTGCATTACATAGTCCAAAAGACATTCTACAAAAAAAAATTTTCTAAAAGGGCTTGTAAATGTTCTTTTCTCTTAATTCATAGGAGCAATTGGAATTTGGTGATACGCAGTATATCCATCTAGAAAGTAGTAATATTTGTTTATAGCCAATCTATCCAACATTTGGTCTAGAAAGGGTAAACGAAAGTGATCTTTCCTGGTGGCCATGTTTAATTTTCTATAGTTTATACAAATTCGCCAACTAGTAACTTGTCTTATTGGAATTAATTCATTTTTCTTGTTTACTTTGACTGTCACACCTCCTTTCTTTAGAATACAATAAATTAGACTTACTGAAGCACTGTCTGAATTAGGATATATAATTCCAGCATCTAACCATTTTAAGATTTGTCTTTTAACAACTTTTTTCATTATTGGGTTTAATCTCCTCTGAGGATCCGCTTTAGGTAGTAACACATCCTAATTTATTTTCCATGTTTATAATTTTAGCTCCTTAACTTCTTATTAACTCCCCATTTACAATATCAATTCTTCCATTGACAACTTTTTCTTCTTACTCAGCAAATTTTTATAACATGGAGGGTAATAACATTTATAAGTTGAATTTTCTTGATTGTTGGAGTTTCCCAATGGATTCGTAATGTTGTTTCCCCATTGCGGATTTGTAGCACTAGAATTATTGTTGCTCTACTAAAATTTACAGGATTCTTCAATCCAGAATTATAAGATTTGACATAAATATTACTAGAAGGATTATTTACTGCATATAAGATCTCATAAGAAGATTGAGATTATATCCTTTGTACCAAAGAGTTTTCCTCAAGCACAGGTGATGTCTAAGAATAATTCATTACATATTGATTTATCTTCTTTGATATAGTAGCTATTTGTGCAGCTAACATAGATATTGCTTCAAAATCATGAATATTTACTACTCTTTTTGGATTTACCCTTTTAGAGGGCCATTAAAAATTATTAGTTGCCATCTCTTTAATTATAGAATGGGCTTCATCGAATGGCTTTGACATAAATGATCCACCACCAGTAGCATCAGTTATCAATTTTACAGATCAAACCAATCCATTATAAAAGCTTGAATTATTGACCAATCTAGCAACGCATGTTGTGGACACATTCTAGTACATATCTAAATCTTTCTCAGGCTTCATAAATTGATTCCCCTTCAAACTTAAAAAAAGATGTAATATCATTTCTATGCTTAGTAGTTTTTTTAAGGTGAGAAATATTTAGATAAAAGATTTTATTATAAATCTCCCCAAGTCCTGATAGATCCAGCTACTAACGAGTTTAACCACATCTTAGGTTTATCCCTTAGTTAAAAAGAAAAATTTTTAAGCCTGACGACATCATTTGACACTCCATCATATTTAAAAGTAGCAAACAATCCAAGAAAACTATCAAGGTGTAAATTAGGATCTTCAATTGGTGTTCTCCCAAACTGATTGTTTTGTGCAATTTTGATAACAGCAGGTTTAATCTCAAATGAATTAGCAACTACAGTAGGGTTTTGTAAACTTAAATGAATTTCATCTACTGTAGGATTAACATAACCTCATAAAGGTCTCTGATGATGTTCATTTTTATTTCCAACATTACTTAAATTGCAAGACATTTTGCTAATATGATCTATCTCTTTCTGTTGTTTTTGAATTTTTCTAATACTTCTTTCTAACTCAGAATCATAAAGTACTAAATTTTTAGATCTTACACTACGCATAAACAATCACAACAAATAATTTAAAATAAGCAAACACACATAAATAAGAAAATAGTTAAACTATACTACAAACACTTTTTCTTTTTAGCTTTAAAAATTAAAATACTATAATTTATAAAATAACTTAATAACACTTTCCGTTCATTCCCCATCAACGACGCCAAAAAATTGATGTGGGCCGATTTAGTGTGTTAATTTTGCAAATACTTTTAAATTTTACAAAATACACACAACAGATACAATAACAAATATACAAAATAATCCCAATAAAAACAACTTCACACGACAGATACAATAACAATTATGCAAAATAATCCCAATAAAAATAACTTCAGTTAAAATAGTTTTATCTTTTAAAAATCTTTGAACTTCCAAAATCCCCCTTAAAAATAATTAAGTACACGTATCACTCAAGTAATAAAGTGTTATAATGGAGTTATAGATATTGATCCCACGAGAAAGTTGGAAATGCCTATAAGTAAATTCTTAAGATTATCAAGTAAGTACAATTTTTAAAATGACAAAAAGTAAAGGGTGAAATTTGAATATTAAGTAACAAGTGAATTTTAATTAAAATGTAGTTGAAAGACCAGGTTAACTAAACTAATCACTAATCTTTTGAAAGTAAACTTACGGAAACTAAAAAAGTTTTTTTGTGACTGCAAGTTCAAATGTAAGAAAACATCCTTCCCCTTTACAATGAGTTTATGGATTGTGAGGAAATTAAAATCATTTGAAAATATATATAAAAATTGTTTTGTGCTAAATAGGAGCAATCGTACTTTCTACCCTCTTTCGAGTGCATAAAGAACATTGACTAATCAGAGTTTGGTCCCTAATTCCGTGGTTAGGCTGAGAGGATTTTGGCTGCCACTCTAGAGCTCCCACTACTCCCTCACCTGAGGGTTAATAATATCACATCAGTTTACAATCAATTGAACAAAATTGGGGATTTTAATCTATCACATTAAGATCTTCAATTCTACATCCAACAAATTATATTTCATATTTATTTGTACCCAGCTCTATCGATGAAATACTCTCCCATGAAATCAAATGTTATTCACTGAATATTGCAGAAATCATAGCTTTTTTGGAACATATGTTTCTTAACACATTTTGACATTTCAACTGGCCATTTCAAAAAGTAAATAAAGATCGAAGATCAAATCATCACAAATTATTGATATTAATGACATTATAAAATAAAATGAATTCTTCAAAAATCATATCTCAAAGTAGGGAAAAGGATAATGAAGAATACTCAAAATTCATGAGAAAGATATGATAAAACATGGAATTCATATATAAAAACAAGTTTAAAAAATAAAAGAAATAAAAGGCACAACTTTTCTCATAATCCTTTTCAAGAAAATCCCTAAAAATTCTCTCCAAGTCTTTCCTCTTTACAAGCACTATCAATTCTCACTTAAAAGTGTAATGAAGAAGAAATCTCTCACCTTTCCTCTTCTCCTACAATCCTTGGTAAAAATCTCCAAGCCCTTGACTTTCTCTCTCTCTCTATCTCTTCTTGTTGCCCCCCTTTCCATGCCACTCCAACTCTCTCAAGCCCTAGACTTCCCTCTCTTTTATCGAAGGCTGCTTCCATCGGAAAAGAATTCAAAAATTCATCCATAATTCTATCTAAAAGTCAGCTCTTTTGAATTCGAAAGACATGTCCATTTTTTCAAAAGACATATCCCTTCATAAATGAACCTTCCAAGGTGTCTAGATACATTAAGTCACTCTAAGGGGTGTTTAGAACAAGTGTCCCTTTGTAAATTCACGTAAAATTTATCTCGAACAGCCTTAATCCGCGAAAAGTTGTCTCTGGTGCATTTTGCGCCAGCTCTCTGTGAAATGGCGCATAAACTGCCGATCTGGCGCATCTTGCACCGGTTTACTTAAGACTGTGTTTTTCTAGGTTCTTGTGCGAGTTTTCTGTATATTGGCGCATCTTGCACCAATGTGGCGCATCTTTCGCCAATTTCCCAATATTCACTATTTTGGTTCCAAATTTTATCTTTTTTGCCCATTTTCCTCCAAATAATTAAAATTGATATACCCGCAATAAAAACATGAAAATACCCTTCTTTAAAGTGCAATAACACAAAAAATAAGCATAAAATGTATACTTAAAACAATATATTATTATAGTTTGTCACCTACTAAAGTTTAAAAAAAAGCTAAGGATCTTTTCATATGGAAGCTAGGAAAAGGCAATGTGAATTTTTGGTTGGACAGTTGGACGTTCTAGGGTAAGCCTCACAGTCATGAAAAGAAGGACAAGGCCAGATTCTCAAAGTTGTTGACTGCTAGTTGAATAAACAATGGTGCTATAGCATTTTGAACTATCTACTAAGTCAAGAAACCACTAATCATATAGCTAGTATTCCCAACAACACATGAAAGATTGATAGAGTAATCACCAAAATTTTAGTAATCAAACCTTGTCACAGTATATTTATCAGGGAAATGCTTTCTGGAGTTGTTTTAAATGGGGTAATGTGATTTGGAATAATTATCTTACACCATTTATGTTTTTTTTTGTAGAACCTTCCAGAATTTACTACAAACATATGACATCCTCAAATTAAAAGGAAGAAGAGGACCTTTATGCTTCATTTTTTGCAAAATGGAGGAGGAGAATTCAAAGCATTTGTTCTTTTGATGTCATTTTACCAAGTGGTGTGGAGGAGAGTGGCAAAACAACTAACTGTTGAACCCATAACATTGGGCTGGTGCAAGTTGTTTGATGGTTGGATCAACTTGAAATCAAGAAAGCTTGAAGTAATTCCATTTATTATTTATTCGTTCATAGTGATGGCCAGAAATAATAAGAAGTATGAAGATTGGGTTGTGGGTGAACAAATGGTAGTAAACAATTGCATGACCTACATTCTTGAACTGATCAAATTTTGTAAATTTCATAATATGTGTAAACTACAACATCATAAGGAGGTACAACCAACTGCACCTGTAATTTCAAAAAAATTTTGGCAAGAACTTAAAGTACATTGGATAAAAGTCAACATAGATGGAAGCTTTAGCAACAAGGAGGTTGGTACTGTGGGAGTTTTTAGAGATTGCTTAGGTGTCTTTTTGTTGTTTTCTCAATCTCCAGTCTGTCCAAAGGATGCACTGGAGGCAGAAAAAGTTGATATCCATTGGGCCCTCAAAATTGTTGATAAGTGTAATTGATACTGTATACATATGGAACTGGATTCACTACTGTTGGTGCAAATATTAAATAGGCTGATAGACGCCGCTTGGCATCTCACAGTTTGTTTTGGGAGGATTAAGTCACTTATCTCTAACACCCATTATTTGGACCTACATTCCGAGGGAGGGTGACTAACCTGTGAATTGGCTTGCTAAAATGGGTAAACATTTCGAAGACATGCTTGTAAGTAAGGTTCCTAATTCAGCTTTATAATTACAGTTGTATGGGGATAAATTGCATATCCCTTTTATGAGAAAATGTACTTCCTCTTCGGGTTAATCTAATTTTGATTTTTCGAGCAGGGTTTAATTTGCACACATGAGGGATCAATATTTAGAGGACAGGATGGACCGCCCAAANATATATATATATATATATATATATATATATATATATATATATATATATAGATAGATAGATAGATAGATAGATGTTTACGTGTATGTTTGTATATATGTGGTCTCAATGGCGCTTATTTTTTGGGAGCTTTGTAAAAATATTTAAAAAATATATAATGGAATTATTATCAGAAAGTAAACAAGATACTTGGATTCGGGTCTTTTTAATAGCTGAAAGTTTATTGAATGCATATCCGCAACATCATTCATACGTTTCGCGTTCTAATTTAAGAGGATTTATTATCTTACCATGTCATTGTAACCGTACGAAAATAATTCTTTTTTGCATGATCATGATTCAGAATCATATAAAAATTATAAAATACGTAGTTTTCACAGTCACTGATTCCAATACTGCCGAAGAGTAAGACAAGCCCAAAATTTTTAACTCCGTCACTGTCCACGTACGTAAACATCTCTGAACATGATATGCATGAAAAGTTAAGTGCTCTTATTCCATTATAAACTCGCAATCTTATCAATAGCCGTGGTGTCTGTTACATAAAATAATGCGGGTCGTGCAGCATGTATCCAAATACTTCGAATATTAATTTGATAAATAGTAAAGCTAAACACGCCAATTTTTTTTTCTTGGATAGAGAAACTTGAGAATATATTTATACATTGAGGCTACTCTGCGGTTGTGGGTTAAATTTCTCCATAATTAACAAAGTAATTGACATTTATCTCTGATAAATTCGCATTACTTGAACGAAAAAGTCCGACCGTCAAATTGATTTTGGAGTGTGAGGGTGTGTGATTATTATTTTTAGGTTTTGTTCTCTTTTGTCAGTAATTGGTAGGATTTATGGAGGTAACTTAGAAGTTGATAATATTTCCGGCACAAGGTTATTATCACAGTCATTATCTCTTCAATAGAACTTGATGAAGATTATTATCACAGTCATTATCTCTTCAATAGAACTGGATTAAATCTGAATAAAAGCGTGGCACTATTTAGGAGATTGGAGAGATTTTTAGCTTACTAGACATTTTAATATTATTTTAAAAACTAAAAAGTTGCATGATGCAAAAATGGTGAGTAATTTTGTGCTCATTTTTAAGAATACAGGGGATGCACATAAGTGCAAAATTTATTGAAGAAATAAGTTAGTTTCACATATATTAAAATTATGAGCAAGTGTAATTGAACATGGCTTAAAACTTGAAACAATGATTTCTCATAATCAATTTAGATTTATGTCGGACAAGTCTACTATGTAAGCCTTACAATTTAGGAGAGGTTTGATGGAGAACTATAGAGAGATTAAAGAGGATCTACATAAAACTTGTATTGATTATATAAAAATCTTCTTCAGAGAGTTCCAAGAAAGAAAGGGGTTCATATGACTTCCATTCAAGTCATTAAAGATATATATACTAGAGGTGTTATTTGTATTTGACCAAAAGAAGGATTGACTATGCATT
Organism: Phalaenopsis hybrid cultivar; assembly: GCA_002079205.1. Lineage (NCBI taxonomy): Eukaryota > Viridiplantae > Streptophyta > Magnoliopsida > Asparagales > Orchidaceae > Phalaenopsis > Phalaenopsis hybrid cultivar. The sequence continues at coordinate 41,967 of JXCR01135721.1, read as the reverse complement.
CTCCAATTTCAGTTCGATTACATTAGTGATTAGCTTTAAGCCCGTATTCTTTTGCTTTGGTTATAATTGTTCTTTCTGTACATTCATAAAAGGATGTACCTTGTTGCACGATTTTTGCTATAATATGTTCTTGTACAAAATGCTAGAAAAGTGTTTAGGAATAACATGAATTATGAATGTCTACATTATTGTTTAAAGGCCTTCATTTCAGTAGATCTAAAATTGAATACATGAAATGTAATTTTTGTAGTAGTGAATGTAGTGAAAGAGTTGAAACATTTGGTGATCAAAACATTAAAATGAGTGATCATTTTAGATATCTCAGGTTCATTGTTCAAAGTGATGGTGATATAGATTAGGATTTTAGTAGTGGCATTCATGTTGGATAGTTTAAGCGAAGGAATACATCAAGCCTATTTTGTAATGGAAAAGTACTCCCTGGACTTAAGAAAAAGTTGTATAAGATGGTTATCAGACCTGGAATGCTTTATGGGATAGAATATCAACCTATGAAAGAGAACCATAAAACTAAATTAAGTATGAGAAGAGAATTGGTTGAGTGACTTGAAACTGAGGGACAAAATGCAAAACAAATGTATGAATGAAATGGTTGGTGAGCTTTAGTGGTAGACACAATCGAAGAGAGTTGTCAATGATGGTTTAGTAACATTATACCATGATCATCTCATACTCTGGTTAGGAGAATAGTTGTTTTATATGTGACTTATGTTAAAAATATTAGAGGTGGAAATAAAAAGAAATGGGCACGTTGTATAAAAATTAATCTTTATATAATATAATTAAATCAAAATATGACACTCAAAAAAGACAAAGTAGACAAAAGGAATTCACGCAGCTGACCTCAAAGGCTTGTTTCTTTTGTTGTTTTGGTTGTTATCATGGTTATGTTATGTGTCTTTCTTGTGTTGTAATGCAAAAATTACTTTCATGTATGGTAATGCTAAAATTTACTCATTTTAGGGCAACTTTTTAGAATTTACACAGCTCTATAAACTCATGTGAATACTTTAGAAACAGTAAAATTTACTTGATTTCATTTTCGAATGGATGTAATTAATAATCATTTTTAAAATTTAGTTCTAAGCATTTCTAAAGTGATTTTAAACTTTTTGAGATATTCATACTCATATTTATGAAAATAATTTAATTATAATTCATATCATTAGTCAAACACATTAAGATGTGAGTGTCCTTTAGTTTTAATTTTTACTTTTAATTAAATTGGCGAGCATCTTGCTTGGCCATAAGTGTTTTTACCTTGAAAAAACTACTTAATCATTTTTTCCTTAAAGGTGCATGAAAGGGATACTCACCAAAATAATAGCCAAATATCCAATGATTAGTAAGATCATAAGATATAATAGTTGACAGTTGGTGTTGTTGTTTGTTCACGTTATGTTGTACGCTTTCAACAAATGACTCTAAATCTGAGAATTATACAAATAGTTTGATCAAAAGGTTAATAATATAGTTTTGATATTTATTTTATTTCTCTTTTCATGCCTACATCTTCCAACATGTAGTCTTTCATAAATGTACATACACAATTACAATTAATTGTATAGGGATTAATGAACTCCCTAGCTCAAACAACATTCTTCCATAACGTAAAGAACTCCATAATACTAAGAAGAGCACAACTCCCTCTTGTCCTTCGTGTCCAATGAGTAGAGTACTCTCCTGGCGTTTATTGCTAACTACATAATAATTTTTATGGTAATCTAATTGTGTTAAAGCTTTATTCGATGATGCCAACTCAGATGCTTGGTTTGGATGATATTATCAGTATTATCATGCCAAAAGGGGTCATGATCAAAACATAATCTTTAATATTATTGTTTATGCCTTCTCTTAAATTTGAAGTACAAAAATTTTTGTAATAATGTGCTCGGCCATTATAATTGATACTTTGATAGTAATTCACCTCCTAATTTACCATGATTTGAGTAATTGTGCTAAAATATTGCATGTGCTTGTGGTGCTCTTCCATTTAATCAATCCAAAGTGTTATCTACAATAGAATAAAAACTATTGTAGTGATAATTCATTCTTGTCATACCATAAATAAAAATTTGATTAATTTATTCAATATTTAAGTGACATATTAATAAAAAATAAAGGGTAATTCTAATGGAAAAAGTAAAACCTTTTACAAAGTTAAATAATAAATAAAATATATTAGGCTAGTTATTAAATATTATAATTGTCATATCATTCTATTACAAGGGTTTAATCTATTAGTATTCCATTTGTGTTTTTATCAAATATTATTATTAGTATCATTTGAATACAAATTGATAGAAACTTTTTAATGATAATTAACGCGATCTACAATTACACATTTATTTAGTTTCCTAGCAAATAACTTGACCCAATTTCTTTAAGCCACTAGTGTGCAAAAATATATACGTTTTAGAGCTTAGAATTTAATTTAAAATTTACATACAAGGGGTCCTATGAAAGTAGACGTATCATTGAATTAATATAAGGTATTCTTTTAACCTAGAGTATCGATCTAATAGAGAAACGAGGTAAGAAATCCATTAGGCTAAGTTCTAGTCTACTATTATCAGGTCTTAGTTTGGAATATCGATTAAGGATGTTTTTCTAACAACTACTCATAAATACAAATCTAATTCTAAATAAAAACGTAAAAAGATAATTTTTTTTGGTAAATTTTGAGAAGTAAGAACTACCTTTCCCTTGTGATATTCTAGAAAATGTGTATGAATGGTTTTCATATAATCTATTGTAGCCAGTAAAAATAGGAGATAAAATTATGTTACCCGCTTCCGAGTGTGTAACGTAGGTTAGTTAAAAAAGGGTCAATTCCTTAATATACCTAGATTGTCACGATGAAACTTCTATTCTGTGACCCAAGAGTGTCCCTCTTGAAATAGCCCTCTGACTGGCTCATTATTAGATTTAAGGTATGAAGACCTAGATCAAATTATTAGGAATGTAGCCTGTCACCCTAGAAATATAAATTTACACCCAATCAATGAATATCTCCTAATGCGATTCCTCTTAGTTTTTAAAGCCTAGCCCTCTCGAGTTCTATAGTTTACAAAAAATTTTAACATACTAATTGATTAAATTGAATATGTAAATGAAGCACAAAGTAAGAACCATCACTTTGATATGAAAAACATGTTATATTAAAATCCTAACATTCTAAACATTCAATCAATTCACTACAAAAGAGAAGTACATGAATTCTACTTCATAAAGCATCTGTCATACACAAGAGAAAAATTCATTAAATCCAAATAAATCCACTAAATAAGTGTTTTAATAAGTACAGGATAATGAAGAACATAGTACTAAGCTTTCTCCTCTGAAAGAAAGATGAACATCTCTCCAACAAAGTCTCCTTCTGATCCATACAATGCTAATACAATTCCTTACTGATACCTTCAAAAATCCCTTATCTAATCTCTTTAGAAATGGCATAAGTCTACATTTCCTACTCTTATCTATGACCACTCGGCCTTCCTGGAAAATTTTATGTTAGAATATGTTGTAAAGTCACCTTAATATATCCCTAATAATTCTTCAAGTGTCACTTCATATGACACTTAAAAATTCATCCAAATATATTGTATTTTTAAGAAAATCGATTCTAGCGCCTAGGCATCGATCTTTTAGAATTCTGAATTAACTATCTAGTTATTAGGTGCCAAACTCTCTATCTCCATTTATAGGGTCTGACACGTAGGCGCTAGTAGCAATTTTATGCTCCTTTGCTCCATTTGACCCCATTTTGATATGTTTTTGCAACCTTTTTCTCCAAAACTCCATCTTTTGTATCTGAAACCAAAGGAACACAAAATATTTTCCATTAAAGTGAACTATCATTAAAAATGAGCATAAAATGTATATTAAAAAGTTGCATATCTTTTGGCATGTCAATAACCACTAAGATCAAAATAGTTTATCAACTATATTAATGGTCATATCATTTGTAGTATAATGTGTCATAATAAGTTTGTAAGAAATTACCTTAGACATAACTTGATGTGTTATAGAGTATTCTTGAGGTAGTTTACTTTTTTATAGGTAATCCATTGAAGTTTGTCTCTAAGCCATTAATTCATTGCACATGATGACGAAAATCAGAACATCAATTTTGTATCCATGAAGTTAGTCCATGTGAAGAAGTGAAACAACATGCCAACTTTAAACTTTCATCGGTACAAACTCCTTTCAAGCATGTTATATCTTTAGCTAGCCATGGAAAATTATCCACAATTGTGTTGCTACTATGAGGTAATTAGTATAAGGATATACTTGATATTTATTCTAGAAGCTTTATGGTGTAATGAAAGTATTGTTGGAGCTATGGTTTGAAGGCCTTGTATGTTACAAAATATTATTTTTTACTGACTGTGATCATCAAGTAATTTAAAAATTTAAAAGTTCATTGGAATTCCTAACTGTACATAAGAAATTAGAGCTATGTGCACTACTACATTTTTTGAATAGACGCCTGATAGTTGTATGAAAACTTCATCATCATAATTTTTAAGATTACAAAGATCATTCATATTCATATGTTATTTGGATAATTGATTATGAGCCGACATCCTTCATGTTGGATTGATCCACCTTAAAATTAGATTTTTTAAATATACATTTAATGCTCATTTTATGTACATTTTTAATGATATAAGAAAGGGATTTTGCATGTTTTTATTACTGATCCAAAAAATGGAGTTTTACTGAAAATGGAGCAAAAATGGTGTATTTTGGAGTCAAATCAAGCAAGGAAAAAAATTATGGTCTAGCGCATTTTGTTGTCTTTCTTTGAACAAATCCCATACATTTAACACATATTTTTGAATGAAATTACACTTTAAACAAAAGGTTATTTTCATATTTGTTAGGTATAACATTTAAAGAGAATTGGAGCTGAAATGGGACAAAAACAAGCAAAACAGATCGAAACTAGGGTGTTTCCATCAGGAGTGGCGCTGTAGCGCCACTCTAGCATCATAGCGCGAGTTGACTGGTCCACTGTAAAATTATCTATGTTTATGCACATTATATGCAAATTTTTTTAAGATATTATGATTTAATGAAAAATATTTTTATGTTTTTGGTTACAAGTTCAAGAAAAAGAGTTTATAAGTAAAAAAGAACAAAATGGGCTCAACTAAAGAAAATTGCCAAACCAGCCAAATTGGCGCCTAGCTGCAAGATGCAAAACTTGGCTGACGCCTATGCACGACAGTTGGGTACTTAAGCACCACAGTTACTTTTTAAAATATTCATTGAATTGGGAAAAATTTTAAAAAGATGCCTAAAACAACTCTTGATCATTTTTTAAAGCTCTATAAATAGGGATTAATTCCATGAGGCTAGGGGTGTTGGATATATAGAGTAATATAACATGTGAGTGTGTTAGGAGTGTGGGTAGTTTTCTTTGTAATTCTTTGTGATTTCTAAAGTTTGTGAGTCTTATAAGTGTTTATTAGAGTCAAAGAAGTAAGATAACTTTAAAGGAGTGCTTGAGGAAACTTTCCAGATAAGTATTTGTATCCTTGTCTTTAAGTCTTGTACTTTGGATTTGAGTTTTATAAATATGTTTTGTTTTATTTTCCAAATGCATTTTGAGTAGTTTTCTCTCTTTCTCATTGTAATTTTAAATAATCAAGTAAGTGATTTTGATTTTTGTTCAGAACTTCTTTTACTTCTAAAAATTGTTATGATATTTTTACCAATTCTTCATTTAGTTTACAAATTGGTCACTTGTTTTGTTAAAATTTGTTGAGGAAAATTATAGACCAGAGAGGGCTTAGAGTTCTTGTCTTATAAGTATCACATTTCACTTTAGAAAGAGCAGTGGTGATTGTTCGAGGGGGAGAGCAAATAGCTAGGGAGATAAGATATGATAGGCGTAGAATTGATGTTTTTAGAGTGACGGGCTAGATTTTTTTTAACAATTTGGTCTAGAGATTGTAACTAAGGGTGACTAGTAGGTTCTATAGAGAGGGCATAGTGGGTAATCTTGGAGTGAGAAACTAGAACCTACCAAGCACTAATGTACACCCCAAAACTAACTTTAGATTAGTCAATGTTCTTTACACATCGTAAGAAGTAAGGAATAGGTATGCTCCTATTTGTCACAATACCACATTTAAACTTTTAAATAATTGAAATCCTACACTGATTATGAATTATTTGCAAGGAGAAAGTTTTTTTTTATATTTTTTCTAAATCATTGCATTTACTTTTACTTCCATTTGTAGAAATTTGTAAACATAGTTTCATCATTATCACATTAGGTATTCGCTGCAATCTTAAGTAAAGTTCTCTTAAAGTTAAAATTTTTGAATTTCATTTCCTTTTGTTTATAGTTCCCTGTGGGATCAATACTGGGTTTTTTATAAAAATCCTATATTACTTGAAATGATATGTATATTTGCATAATACCTCTAGTGAGAAAACTATTTCTTTAAATTATATCATTTTACATTTGTCCTCACTAGCCGCTAAGTAGAACTTGGGTCAACTTTTTGACATATTACGAAATAAAACTATCGGTGTACTTGTGGGTCAGATCAGGTCAAGGTTTTGGCATTGTTGCCGGAGAATCAAAAAAATTGAAACTTTTAAAAGGAAATATCTTCTTAGGATTTTCCTTGAAACTTTATTTTGAATTGTAGGATTACTTAAGAAAACTTAAAGAAATGAGCACAAACTGAAGCAAAGAATATATATGAATATAAATATTTTAATTTTATAGCTTTAGTATTTTACTTTTTGAATTTTACTTTATGTATGTGAAGTTTGGGATATAAGGTTTAATACCTACCAATGCTGAATTAGAACAAACTATAAGAAAAATTTGAAAGAAAAATCAACTTCACAATTCTCAAGAAATGACAAACTCATCACAACATAACATTAAAACTTTAACTTCTGAAAATGAGCATCCAAATTTATAAGGACCTTCATGGGATTTTGCAAACACTACAATAGATGAAATTCACTTAAGAATTCAAATCTCTGTTGTAGTGGTAATCTCATTTGAACCTAAACCTACAATAACAAAAAGGTGAAAAATAATCAATTTGGGGGAACATTGATACACCTAAAATATATAATATTTTTAGACACGTTTTTATACCTATTTTTGAGATATTATGCTTTAATGGAAGATATTTTTGTGTTTTTGCTACAGATACAGGTAAAAAGGGTAAAAAATGCTTAAAGGAGTGAAAAAGAATCAAATTTGGAGCAAGAATATGGAAAAATGTGCAAAAGAGTTTTGGCGCCTAAGCGCCAAATCCGGCGCTAAAGCTCTGGTTAAACAGAGAAGGCCACGCCTAAGCGCCAGAGGCCACACGCTTAAGCTCCAATGACAGTTATTGGGCAAGTAAATTTGGTTTCTGCAAATTTTGAAGAGGTTTTTGAGGCACTCATTGGCTTAATAGGTGGTTATAGCCACCATGGACAAAAATTATCATGAAAGGATGCATCTCTTGGGAAGATACATCGAATCTAGACATATTTTGAAGAGAAACCAAGGCACTTTTGGGAAAATTATATGAGAAAGAAGATTGGGACTTTGAAAGAGGTCCTAAAAGTATTGTAAAGTTTTGAAAGTTCTCATTTGGGAGTTCGTTCAGAAAGATTTTCAAGCACCACCTTTACTTTTATTTTATCCTTTTTGTTATTTTAATTTGAGTGATTGTAAAAAGAAGAGAATCAAAGGAACTTCAAGTTTGGTGGAGGACTTGAGATAAGTTTTTATCTTTTGTTTTAGACTACTTTTGGTTTTAATTGAAATGGGAGAGGACTTGAGATAAGTTTTTATCTTTTTGTTTTAGACTACTTTTGGTTTTAATTGAGACTTAGGACTTGAGATAAGTTTTTATCTTTTGTTTTAGACTACTTTTGATTTTAATTGAGACTTGTTATTGTTGAGATAAGTTTTTATCTTTTATTTTAGACTACTTTTGGTTTTAATTGAGACTTATTGTTGAATAAGTTTTTATCTTTCTGTTTTGAGACTACTTTTGGTTTTAATTGAGACTTGTTGTTGGTTGACAATAATTTCTTCTTTTAAACTAAAGTGTGGTTTTGTTTTCTCCATGTATTTTGAGTATTTTTCTTTATCTTTCTTCTTAAAATGATAAGTATTTAAGTTTTGAACGGAAGTTGTGGAAACTATTGATCTTCAATGATGGAAGAAGTTGTGATGATTTAAATCCATTCACTTTATTTACTTCTTGATTTAGCCAATCCAGATGTTAAAATTTTTTGTGTGAAAATGGAAGAACCAGGGTGGTATTGTCTCAATCAACAATTGGAAAGAATCACAAGATGTTGTATGAATGAGAATGTAGTTCATATGATTGAGTGAAAATAAATAAGGAAATATTCATTGAAGGGAGTAGAGTTAGAGGACTTTTAAGTGACAGGTTAAGGCCCTCAACATGGTTTATTGTTTTAGGTTTTGATATGAGAATGTTATTCCATAGGTGAAGGGAATCAAGGGAACTCTAAAGTGAGAGCTAGTATCTTCTCTGCCTAGTCATTTTGTAATAAGTATAACATATCTAGTAAGGGTAAAGAATATTGTTGTCCTATTTAGTACAACATAATTTGCACACTTCCACAATAGAATTCCTATACTTATTACAGATTCATAACATGAAGAAAGATATTTTCATATTTAGTACTTTTCTTCTACAAAAACTCTAGTTATCTTTTAAATTGTTATTGTTTTATCAAAATATTGAAAATACCAAAAATATTTAATTTTTCATTATTGTAAAAATCATGTTTAGTTTAGATAAGTATCTTCTTATTAAAAATAGAAGGTTTGTTTTTCAGTAGTGCGCATTGCATATTCTCTCTATGGGTTTGTTATTCAGGTCTTAATCAAATAGTCCTACATTACTTGATAATGATACGTATATGATCAAAGAAAAATACGTTGAGATTTTCATACCTATTTTATACTGTTTTTAGTGCTATTGCACTTTAAAGAAAGGTATTTTTGATGTTTTTTTGCAGGAATGATGAATTAGGGTCATTGGATCTAGGCCGCCGACAACGCCCTCGACCCCGCCGACGGCGAGTTTTCCCGAGGCAACAGGACAAAATTCTTCAAAAGCCTGCCGACGGCGCCCTCGAGGTTGTCGACGGTGAGATAGACGGTTATGCCTACTCAAGCTTTGGATAAGGCCAAATTTTGAAGGGATGCTTAGGTAACTCTTGAGAAAGCTCATCCACAACTTTAAAGGAACATTTTGGCCAAAAATTAAAAGGTTTTGGAGGTCCTGAAGCCTAGAAAGCCTAGAGGAGGTCAGAGTCTAGAGGCTCTGGAGGTTAGAGAGGTTCCATTAGTGTGTAACATTTTTGAGTTTTTTTCGAGAGATTGTAAGAGTGGAGGGAAAGTGAGAGATTTCTTCCTCCTTGCTACTTCAAAAAGGAATTGCTTCGAGAGATTGTAAGAGTGGAGGGAAAGTGAGAGATTTCTTCCTCCTTGCCGCTTTGAAGAAGAATTTTCGAGAGATTGTAAGAGTGGAGGGAAAGTGAGAGATTTCTTCCTCCTTGCTACTTCAAAGAGAAATAGGAGGTGCTAGAGAGAGTTCATAGAGGTTAGAAAGGTTCCAATATTGTGAGGAACTCTTTAAGTTTGTAAGAGTGGAGGGAAAGTGAGAGATTTCTTCCTCCTTGCCGCTTTGAAGAGGAATTTAATTGTAAGAGTGGAGGGAAAGTGAGAGATTTCTTCCTCCTTGCTACTTCGAAGAGGAATTTCGTGCAGAGGTTCCATTAGTGTATAGAGAATTTATTAGAGTGTCTTGGCCAAAAATAGAAGAGTGCTAGAGGCCTTGGAGGTTACCATTAGTGTATAGAATTTCCAGTAGAGTGTAACATTGTGAGGAATTCTTTGAGAGATTGTAAGAGTGGAGGGAAAGTGAGAGATTTCTTCCTCCTTTCCGAGGGAAAGAATATAGGGAGTAAAGGAAGTGCTAGGAGAGTTCCTAGAGATTAGAAAAATTCCAATATTAGTGAGGAATTTTCGAGAGATTGTAAGAGTGGAGGGAAAGTGAGAGATTTCTTCCTCCTTGCTACTTCAAAAAGGAATTGCTTCGAGAGATTGTAAGAGTGGAGGGAAAGTGAGAGATTTCTTCCTCCTTGCCGCTTTGAAGAAGAATTTTCGAGAGATTGTAAGAGTGGAGGGAAAGTGAGAGATTTCTTCCTCCTTGCTACTTCAAAGAGAAATAGGAGGTGCTAGAGAGAGTTCATAGAGGTTAGAAAGGTTCCAATATTGTGAGGAACTCTTTAAGTTTGTAAGAGTGGAGGGAAAGTGAGAGATTTCTTCCTCCTTGCCGCTTTGAAGAGGAATTTATTGTAAGAGTGGAGGGAAAGTGAGAGATTTCTTCCTCCTTGCTACTTTGAAGAGGAATTCTTTGTGCTATAAAGAATGGAAGAGATTCAGAGGAACTTTGAGGAGTGTTCTTGGGGAGAACTTAAAGATAAGTTATTTACTTGTTGTAGTTTGTATGACTTTTATTTTATATATGAATTTCGAGTTTTGTTGTGTTTTCCCCATGAGTTCTGAGCAGATTTCTNATACATATATATATATATATATATATACATCTATATATACGTAAATTAAATGTCTTTCTGAAGCGGGTGATGGGATTTCGATTCCAATGGTCGGCATCTTCCCACGGGCTACTCAACTTTTTAGTGCCTATAGCTTCTGGCAACTCCGCTGGGGAATTCTTCTTTCTTCATTTAAATCATTAAATATTATCTTCATAAATTGGTAATGTGTCCATATCCCTTATGGACCAAATTACCCTTCTTCCATTGACATAGTTCACCCATTTCCTTCTTGGGAAAGTACATTCAACTCTTTGGACTTCAGGACCATCTATTCAATCACCTTTGAATAGAGAGATTCAGAAGTTCATCAGGACTTTTATCTTTGTGTGGGTTTGGACCCCACATAGGTGTGTTGGTGGATTAGTTCCGACCGGGCGTTGTGCATTAGAAAGTTGGTCCCGCACTGGGTCCTAAGCTTTATTTTCCCTTTCGAGTTTAATTTGTTTTTTTAAAAATTAAATTGAATTGTGTCGTGATGCGCTTTCTCTTTAATTAACTTTATATTAATTAATAATTTCTACTTAAAAAATATTCTTACTAAATTTTAAAATCTTCACAAACTAAATAAAGACTTACACAGTCTATAAATCGACCTCTATTAATTTTAGTGCTCACACTAGAACTACAAGTTATTGGCCAAATAACTAACCCTAGAGCTTTCTTTTTGAAGCTGCTACAATGGCATTCCCAGTGCTCAATTTCTCGTGCAACCTGCCGACGAGCCGTAATGCCCAAAATCTCGCCCTCACCATCAAGTTCAAAGCTGAATTTGAGGATCTTGAGGTCATTCTCGAAAAAGCCTTATTTCTCGTAATGAAAGTTGTCGATGAAATGAGGGAAGTTGCTTCAGCAAACAAAGATGATCAACAGAAGAAGGATTCTCCTTCGAGTGCTATACCAGAAAATGAATTTAAATAGATGGTCGAACAAGTTCAAGAGGCCTTAGCCCAGTCTAGAGGTGGTGCATTGATTTTAAAGGGTAGACTGTACCTAGAGGAGTTCGATGTTGTACCCTGCCCTAAGGGTTTTTTGTCACCAAACTTTAAGATATTTGACGGGACTGGAAATGCCAGGAAGCATATAACACATTTTCTAGCTAGTTGTGGTGACATAGGAAGTAACAAAGCTTTAATTTTCTATTAGTTTGCCAGCTTCCTGTCGGGGATAGCTTTTGATTGGTATGTCAAACTACCCAATGGATCAGTAAAGACATTTGCTGAATTAGAACAATTGTTCGTGAAGAGATTTCGCTGGAGTGCAACATCATGTGTTTATTGAAGACCTTATAATGGAAAACCAAAAGCCCAACGAGACATTGGTCGAATGCGTCTTGAGGTAGAGAAACTTAGCATAAAATGTGAACCACAGTTATAGGAACATCATACGATTGAGATCCTACTTAAAACCATTCATGGGTTGGTAGCTTTCATGCTCAAGGGACTCACCATTAAATCCTTTGAGAAGCTACTTAGTAAAGCCAATAATCCGCAAGAGGAAGTTAAACACATGAATTCTCAGGAGAAATCAAAAAGACCAGCATGGTCCGAATATTCAAGAGAATGTCTGGGATAGTGGCGATGGTTGATAAAGGAAAGCAACCAATAAATATGCATGCAGAAAATTCTCATCTTAATTCTCAATCATCATCGCAGCATGCTCAACAACAGACACAACAATATGGCCAGTTTAGCCAGCAACCGCATCAGGGAGGATCATACTGAGCAGAGAACAGGGGGTACGTCCATGTCTAAATGAAGAAAAATGGTGTATTCCTTCAAAGTTGAAGTAGTACCCAAAATGTTCAGAAGTATAATGAAGAAGTCCACATTCAGATTACCAGATCCAAAGAAACCCGAAGAGGTTGACAAAAAGGATCAACCTAACTATTTCTCGTTTCACATGATGCTTGGACATACTATAGAGGATTGTTTCATCTTTAAGGATTGGCTCGAGAAGAACCTTCAAGAAGGGAATAGAAAAATCTAGAAAAAATATTTAAAAGAACCTAAAAGAGGTTTTGCAAATATGATTTCAGCTGAGCCAATTGCTCGGATATACCCGTAGTTAGAGGAAGGTGGATGGAGTACAGTTTGGAACAAGTTGTCCAAAAAAATAATAAGGCAGATTCAAACCGCTTTAGTAGCCATCCAGAGTCTATAGCTGACCAAAAAAATATATGTTGAGATTTTCATACCTATTTTATATTGATTTTGATGATATTGCACTTTAAAGAAAGGTTTTTTTGATGTTTTGTTGCACGAATGTTGAATTATGGTCATTGGAGCAAAAAGATGCAAAAAGGAGTGAATTTGGAGCAAAAAGGACAAAAATATGAAAATTTGAACTAGGGTGTCGACGACGAACCAAAAGGCGCCGATGGTGAGTTTTTCCCAAGAGATCAGAATCAAATATTCCAGAAGGCTGCCGACTGCGCCCTCGAGGCCGCCCACGGCGAGATCGGCAGTTATCTCAACAGGTGCATTGAATATGGAAAATTTTATAGGGGATGCATAGGCAACACTTGGGAAAACTCTTCTAAAACTTTAAGAGAAACTTTTGGCTGAAAATTAGAAGAGAGAGAGAGAGGGAAGAGAAGTAGAGAGTGTGTAGAGCATAGAGAGTTTAATTTAGGGTTAGTTGTGAGGAATTCTTTGAGAGATTGTAAGAGTGGAGGGAAAGTGAGAGATTTCTTCCTCCTTTCCGTGAGGAATTCTTTGAGAGATTGTAAGAGTGGAGGGAAAGTGAGAGATTTCTTCCTCCTTGTCGCTTCGAAGAAGAATTCTGTGTACTGTAAAGAAAGGAAGAGATTTAGAGGAACTTCGAGGAGTTTGTTTGGGGAGGAATTAGAGATAAGTGGTATTTACTTATTGTAGTTTGTATGACTTTGCTTTTGTATATAAATTCCGAGTTTTGTCGTATCTTCCCCATTAGTTCTAAGTAGTTTTCTCTGTCTTTCTCCTTGTCTTGAGATTTTGTGAAATGGTGATTTCAATTGGTTGAGCCTCGAGAATGTTAAAGAAGTTGTGATGATCTTTTCTTTTTTATCTTAATTTATTTTCAATTTGGCCAATTGATTTGTTAAAATATGTTGAGTTTTACAACTAAAGTGAAGATTACATCCAGGATTCAAGGAGGTCAAAGTCCTTGAAAGTTAGGAGAAAATAAATAGGGAAATAAAATCTATCGGGCGTAGAATTGGAGATTTTAGAGTGACAAATTAAAATCCTTAATTATGTCCTATCATTTGGGTGCTAAAGTGTAGATGTTAGCCCTCAGGCGAGGGGAACGTGGGAGCTCCAAAGTGAGAGCTGGTATCCTCCCAGCTTAGCCGCAGATTCAGTAACAAATATAGGATTAGTCAATGTTCCTTATGCCTGTACCAAAGGGTAAAGAATAAATATGCTCTTATTTGGCACAATCTAATTTGAACTAATTCACTTTATCCATTCACTTTATTTTCTTGACAAGGAGAAGGACCCTTTCTTATATATTGAACTTCACATTAGAAACCTTATTGGTAGAAATAATTATTTAAGAGTTACTAAAATTACACNGGTGCAAATAAATAGGGAAATAATATTATCGGGCGTAGAATTAGAGATTTTAGAATGACAGACTAAAATCCCTAATTTGGTCCTATCGTTTTGGTGCTGATGTGTAGATGTTAGCCCTCAAGTGAGGGGAACGTGGGAGCTCCAAAGTGAGAGTCGGTATCCTCCCAGCCTAGCCGCAGAATCAAAAACCAAGCATAGGATTAGTCAATGTTCTTTATGTTTGGACCAAAGAGTAAAGAATAGCTATGCTCCTATTTAGCACAATATAAATTAAAATAATTCATTTTATCCATTTCACTATAATTTCTTGACAAGGAGAATGATGCTTTCTTATATATCACAATCGTACCTTCATTAGCATATTTAGTTATTTTATAGATAAAATTACTTAATTATTTCAATTACTTATTAGTGACAGATAAGCAAATTTAACTTTACTTAAATTGTAACTTAATTTTATATTTAACTAATTATATTACTGTGTACTCGATTGAAATTATTTGCGCAAATTTGGACCTGAAATTCTTTCACGATTTAGAATGNCCCTGGTGGCCAGCCCAAGCCTTTCTATTTAATCAGCCCCCTCCATGGCCAAAAGAGAGCTAACCAAAAATCTTAGGTGAAACTCTGCCAAAATCTCACCAAGGACTCTCCAAGCATTTTACCAAACTGAAATTAATTGTGCCCACAATATCTCCACAGTGAAAGGAGTTGAACCTCCACAAAAGCCCCTCTCAAGCAGCCTCTAACCTAGATCTAGACCAATATGTAATTCACCAAGTTCTGAGACTTCATCTGGAGATTTGTTGGTCCCAATCAAAGATACCATAGCCATCTGATTGACGCCTCCCCTCTCAGACAAAGGTATTGAGCTCTAACCAACCCGAGCCTATTTTGATTCTTCATATGTATTCACTGTATTTCATGTCGTATAAGCCGTATAGATTGGTTCATCTTGAGTAGATGAAGGTTTAGAAACAAACCCCCATGTGATTCGGTTGAGTCTAGCTCAAGATCTTAAGGTTTTAAATTGAATGGTTCATAGATTAAGTCACTTGGGAATGATGAACGGATGTCGTTTGATTGCATGTTTATTCGGTGGACAGTCCTGATGAAGTCAACCGAGTATATGGTCCATAAAGCTTGGTCCACATGGCAGACATGGTTGGCAGCGTCAAATGGCAGAGCACCGTGTGGTCTTTCGGAGCTACCTATGATCCAGTCAGTGTCGATTTAGATAAGTAGAAAAATATGAATTTTTGAATTATTTTAAATGCCTGAACTTCAAAAATTCATATATTTCTCTAGAAAAATCATAAAAATAAAAGAAAAATACCATCTTGCTCAATGAACAGAGAAGGATAATGTGGACTAAAAATAATTATTTGCCAAGTTGATGATCTTTAATTAATTAAATACTCTATGGAGTATTTTAATTCATTATGATCAAGCATTGTTTACCATGGTTTGAATTTTTTATGGTTTATTACTTATGATAGAGGGGATGTTCCTTGATTTTTCCAAACTCAGAAAGTGTCTTTGTGCTTCTAACCCTAATTTTTAAGCTAGAACGACTATTTTGTCTTATTGTATTTATATAAATTAAAATATCATCCAAAAAATTATGCAAAAATAATCGGTAGGTTTTCTATAGTCAAAGAAACTTAGGAAAAATTGCATGATAATTTGAATCATTTTGTGCTTTTCTAGTATTAATTAAATGCATATATTTTGCTTTAATTTATGTAAATTTAAAATTAATCAAAAATTGATAAAATCAATTCCACATTGTTTATAAAAATCAAACCTACCCACTATAAAAATATAAAAACTAGTTGGTTAAGTTTGAGCTCTAAAGTTAATTTTTTTTAAAAACATTGTATTTTTGTACAAAAAATTATATTAAATTAATACACTTCAAAAAATTATGAAAAGTAGTTTTCTAAGTTCTTATGATTAGGGGCACTCAAGAAAAAATAAAAACTATTTTTGATAAAATACATGATTTTTTAGCTTTACTTTAAATTTAAAATAATTAAAAATAATCAAAAAACCTAAAATACAAAAATATTTCAAAATGTGCCTAACCATTCCCTGATCACTTAGAGCTCATTAGAATGTTTTTATTAATTTTTTCTAAGTTGAAAATAAATTTTAATAACTTAAAAATGAATTTTTCTTATTTTTCCCATTAAAATAATCATAATAAA
Source organism: Phalaenopsis hybrid cultivar (assembly GCA_002079205.1). Lineage (NCBI taxonomy): Eukaryota > Viridiplantae > Streptophyta > Magnoliopsida > Asparagales > Orchidaceae > Phalaenopsis > Phalaenopsis hybrid cultivar. The sequence goes on along the minus strand of JXCR01135721.1, from coordinate 25,547 downwards.
TAAATTAAAAATCACAAAAATACAAAATTAGCTTCTTTGAGTTCTCTGAACTCAGAGATGTTTAATAAAATTGTAAAAATAATTTTTGTAAATAAAATACTATTCTCCGCTTAATTATAGCCTTAAAATAGTTAACAATTAAGTAACAATAATAAAAATTTAATTTGAAAAATCATGAAATTTGGTCTAAGTATTTCTCTGACCTAATAGGACCTCTAATGATTTTTCTCAAGAATAAAAAATTTATTTTGGATAATTAACTAAATCAATTTTTTGAACATATTATATTGTGAAATTAAATAATAATTTAAATTAAATTAAAATTTGAAAACCCACATTACTCTCCTATGATGTTTTAATTATCCCATGGGCATGAAAAATTAAATTCTCAAAGGCATTTGAGCTTTGCTTGATGAGTTATGAAGTGGAGAGCCCTAAGGGAAAAATGGTAATTTTAGGTTTTGGTGCCTCAAGAAAAGTTTAGAATTAACCAACGATAAATGTGTAATATTGATCCTAATGAACACGTTTGGATGATTGAAATACAAAAGGATTAAAGGTAGGAACTTACTTGTCACCTTTTTAATGACGTAATCAAAATCATAAATTCCCTTAATCACTAAATCTTGGAAGAAAATCAAAATTGGATGATTCTAAGTCATGGACTTGAGTTAGGAAGACAATATTTCACTTAGTTTTAAGTCCACGGTTGATGGTGATGTGATCTTACAATAGTAATTCACATAACTTAAACAAAAGCAATCACTGATTTCCCTCATTGTGATTGTTAAGGTCTTGATAGTGATATAGGCTTGATGATTAAACCCATTTAATTGGATTTAGAAGATAATATGATTAGTGATTAACATATTTAAACACTACAAGCCTGAATTTAATTGCGGGCACCATAATCTTTAATGACTAAAAATTGTCTTAGGGCACCCACTCATATAACTCTTAAGTGAAACATCAATTAATTAATTGAGTGTCCTATCATTGGGATAGTCAAAATATCAAGTTTCTTTGAGCAATGGGGTAGTCCTGACTTAACCATTAGATGATTAATAGAACAATTTGATAAGACCAAAATGAACTTAAAATATTTCAAGAAATCTTCAAAGTGGTTCAGGGTCATGCCCCGAGCATTTTGAAATCTCTTGGATGTTTTGAGGCAAATTGAACTTGTCATATCTTTGTTCTAAAATCATCCACTAGGATCTTCTGAGATTCAATAAATCAGAAATTAGGGTTTGGTAGCTATACCTTCAACTACTCAAGAAAACTATACGCATGTAGTCAGAAGTGCTCTTTCAGGTGGATGAGTGTCAAGACTTGATAGATACGCTTTTAAGTTATTACATTTACCATTCTGTACTTATCGTTTCAAACTTGTATGTTAAACAACAATGCCACCCTGCATGTGAAAACAAAAACTACTAGGATAGCCACAAAAAAAAACAAAAATTTAAAAATAAAAAAAAGATAAAATTCACCGTCACAACATTCAAAATATAGGACAACTCAAAATTTAATCACAAACATCACAAAACAAAAATTGCAACTAAATTAAAGCATCTCTATCTGATGATCGGGAATCCCTTGGGGGAGATAACGTATGGTTGTTAACGACACTTCCTACAGTCTCAATGAAAGTATGGAACTCATTGAGTCGAGTTTAGTAAATTCATTTGGACTAAGTGAATCTGAAAGAAAATAGTGGTACCGGAATGAGGGAACCGTAAGATCCTGACCAGTGGTGCTCTAATCAACTTTAATATATCCCATAATATTTAAATAACCATAATCTTAAGAACATTTGATTTGACATCTTGACTTGGCACATTAGAAAAATTAAACTCGTCAAGATGGGAGCTTGGAGTTAGCATTGTGGGCAGCATGACCATATTCAATAGCAAAACTTGTCTACACCAGCTAAACCATTCCTTAGAATTAAACAATAAGCCATATGACTTCAAGGTTGTTTGCTTATGCTACATAAATCCTCAATTTATCTTTAAGCTTTTGTATACTCTACTATGTAGTATAAGCCCTAACTCGTACTAGGATTTTGAGGTTATCGTTTTTCACGACCTAAATCCTCACGTCTTTTAGGCTATTCACGTGATTGTTTCACTTGAATGTAAGCTTTAACTAATAAATTGGCATGATGAAACATTTAAATAATTTCTCTCCAAAACTGAAGCCAAACCATAGGTAGATTGGGAAGTCACCGATGTTCACCTCCGGATCTATAACATCCCCTAGTCTCTCTACCTTTGTATTCCAAAATAAATATTCCAAATTTGAGTCATTCCCCTTCACACCTCTTTGACCAATCTCGTTGAAAAGTCCTATTCCTTTGAACTCTTTAAATATAATATCCTCTGATTTTTATCAAGAGTTTTCTTGAGTGACTTCGGTCATTTAAGATGTAATTAACTATAGGGACTTGCACTTATAGGAAGCTTTTCTAAACCCAACTTAATATAATTCATATTTAATTTTCTTTATTAAATAGGGGAACTTGTTTGCTTATAAATAAAATGGTTTTTTGCAGACTAAACGAATGTCATATATTTCTTAGTTTATTTGAATGAGTCTCACCCTCAATTCTTGTGCTTATCTTCCGTGATAGATATACAACTTGAACTATAGCGCTCTTTCATTTAAACTATGAAATAAATGGGGTCGGTTTGATTTCATATTTTTCTAAACATAAAATTATGTATATATATATATATATATATATATTAAATTAAACCTTTTTTTTAAATCGGGTGTCGGGATATCCATTCTGGTGGCCGACAATTTCTAAATTTTTTAAACGACCAATAGGGATTAAGTTTGCCATCTTTATTTGTTTCACGAGATGTATGTTAAGTCCTTAAAGTTCAACCCAAAAGTGTTTTGTTGTCAGTTTAGTACATATTAACAATAAGACGTTTGATATGTAAATGCCAAACCATTTCGTGGTACAGAGGTAAATCCCCCTTTTTTTATTGTCAGGAAAATGCCGCGGTTCCAGTCTGTAAAATAATTTAAAAGAAACAGTCTAGGTTTTTTATTGTTATTTTATGTTTTTGCGGCTTGTAGATTGAGTTATTGTTCTTTGTTTCATTTGTTAATAATGAAGTGGTTTCCTGCAGTGGATTGATTGCATAATATATTTATCTGGGCATCATATTTGTGGAACGAGAAAGATGCATCATTAGAGGCCGGGTCTCATGGCTAAAGCTGCTATCTTTGATTCTTCATCGGCAGCTGACATCCTTCCTGTCGGAAGGTGTCAGTCTAATTTGAAAATGAAAAGGAAAACTCCCTCGGAACTTAGGGTGAGTGTATTTTTCCTTCTGTTTTGCTTTCATTACTTTGTAACCGTATAGTTACTGACTAGAGATACATTATTTATACCGAGCAACATGAAATTCAACTACACTAGACTGCTTGAGTTATTTTTCTGTGACAATTCACTGACTGTTTTATTGCTTGGTAGAATTGCAAATTAGTTGATGGTTAATCATTAATGTTGTTGACATTTTTCTTCTTTTTTTA
>JXCR01135721.1:6662-18997 GCA_002079205.1 Phalaenopsis hybrid cultivar | reverse complement strand
TAAAATTACACATTTATTTCAATTTCCTATTAGTGACAGATAAGAAATTTGAACTATATTGTTGTGATTAAGTAATGATTTTCTAAAATCTTAGTTCATAGCCTCTAATATTAATCCATGTGGGATCAATATCCAAGACTCCATTAGAGCCCTGTATTGCTTGAGCGATACATATACTTGCGTTGATAAGTGTGACTTTGCAAATATTGAATATTTTATATATGACCAAAGGAAAATATGTTGAGATTTTCATACCTATTTTATACTATTTTTTATGATATTGCACTTTAAAGAAATATTATTTTGATGTTTTGTTGTAGGAATGATGAATTGGGGTCATTGGAGCAAAAATATGCAAAAAGGAGCAATTTTGGAGAAAAAAGGGTCAAAATGTGAAGAATTGAACTAGGGCACCAACGGTGAGATTTTTGAAAGGCTCTAGAATTAATTCATTAAGAAAGTCCGCCGATGGAGCCCTCGAGGATGCCGACGGCGAGCTCGGCGGTTATGCCCAATCAGGCTTTGGATAAAGCAAATTTTGAAGGGATGCTTAGGCAACTCTTGGGAAAGCTCATCCACAACTTTGAAAGAAGATTTTGGCCAAAAGTAGAGAGGATACTAGAGTTACTAGAGGTTAGAAAGGTTTCATTAGTGTTTGCTATAGTGTAAAAATTATGAGGAATTCTTCAAGAGATTGTAAGAGTCGAGGGAAAGTGAGAGATTTCTTCCTCCTTGCTGCTTTGAAGAGGAATTCTGCATGCTGTAAAGAAAGGCAGAGATTCAAAGGAACTTCGAGGAGTTTTCCTGGGGAGAAATTAGATATAAGTTTATTTATTATTGTAGCTTGTATGGCTTTAATTTTATATATGAATTCTGAGTTTTGTTGTGTTTTCCCCATGAAATCTGAGTAGTTTTCTGTCTTTCTCCTTGTCTTGAGATTTGTGAAATGGTGATTTCAATTGGTGAAGCCATGAAAATGTTTAAGAAATTGTGATGATCTTTTCACTTTGATCTTAATTTAATTTCAATCTGGCCAATTGATTTGTTAAAATATGTTGAGTTTTCCAACAAAAGTGGAGATTACATCCAAGATTCAAGGAGGTTAAAGCCCTTGGAAGTTGGGTGCAAATAAATAGGGAAATAATATTATCAGGCGTAGAATTAGAGATTTTAGAGTGACAAACTAAAAATTCCCAATTTGATCCTATCATTTGGGGGCTGAAGTTTAGATGTTAACCCTCAGGCGAGGAGAACGTGGGACCTTCGAAGTAAGAGCCGGTATCCTTACAGCCTAGCCGTAGATTCAGTAAACAAGCGTAGGCGTAGTTAATGATTTTTATGCCTAGACCAAGAGGTAAAGAATAGGTATGCTCCTATTTGGCATAATATAATTTGAACTAATTCACTTTATCCAGTCACTATAATTTCTTGACAAGGAGAAGGATGCTTTCTTATATATTGAATATCATATTTGAACCTTCAAAGTATAATTAGTTATTTAAGAGTTATTAAAATTACATATTTATTTCAATTGCTTATTAGTGATAGGTATAATTAGTTATTTAAGAGTTATTAAAATTACATATTTATTTCAATTGCCTATTAGTGACTCATAAGCTATATTTAATTATTTAATAGTTATTAAAATTACATATTTATTTCAATTGCCTATTAGTGACACATAAGCAAATTGAACTTCATTGTTGTGATTAAAGTATTATTTTTCTAAAGTCTTAGTTCGTAGTTCTAATCTTACTCCTTGTGGGATCGATGTCTAGGACTCCATTAGAGCCATAAACTTCTTGAGCGATACGTATGCTTGCGTTGATAAGTGTGACTTTACAATTATTGAATATTTATAACATCCATATTTATTTTATATTTTTAAGCATATATAAAGTCGCGTTCAAGTTTTTGGCGCCATTGCTGGCGAGTGAGTAAACAAAAATCACAATTAAAGTAACAGACATACTAGGATTATTAGAAAATTTTTACTCGAATTGCAACTTATTTTCATATTTAGTTAATTAAATTACTGTGGACTGATTTCAAATTGTATGCGTAAATTTGGACCTGAAAATCTTATGCCCTACGATTTAGAGCACACTATTAGAAAAATTAGAAGATTGAGAAGAGAACCTAGAAATTCTGATACAATGGAAAATTAGAAGGATTAGAAGATTAAGAAGAGAACCTAAAAATTCTGATACAATGGAAAACAACATGAGCAAAAGATTAGAAGATTGAGAAGAGAACCTAGAAATTCTGATACAATGGAAAACAACATGAACAAGAAAGGAATAGAAAATGAACACCAACCTAGACCCCTACGAGATTATGTAAATCCTACAGCCGATGAAATTCACTTATCAATCCAAAATCCTGATCTAGCTTCTAATTCATTTGATCGTAAACCTTCTATTATCCAAATGGTACAAAATAATCAACTCGGAGGTACACTAAATGAAGATCCTAACTTACACCTCACTAGTTTTTTAGAATTGTGTGCTACTTTTAAATATGATAGTCTTTCAAACGAAGCCGTTAGACTTAGACTTTTTCCTTTTTCACTGAGGGATAAGGCTAAGATAATTCGTTAGCACCAGGATCTATTAGAACTTGGGGAGAACTTTCACAGAAATTTCTATCCAAAAATTTCCCTCCATCCAAAACTGCTAAACTTAGAAATGACATAACATCATTCTGTCAAATTGATAGAGAGTCAATATACGAAGCTTAGGAGAGATTTAAGGATCTTCTTAGGAAATGCCCTCATCATTCGTTACCAGATTGGTTGATAATTCAAACTTTTTAAATTGGATTAGTGGGATCTCTTAGATTGATTATAGATGTCGCGGCTGGTGGTTTGTTAATGTCAAAACCTTTTGATGAGGCTTATTCATGAATAGAAGAGATGGCTACCAACAATTTGTTATGGCCCTCTGAAAGAGTAAATTCTAAAAGAGTAGCTAGTATCCATCATTCTGATGCAATATCTATGTTAGCTTCGCAGATTGCTTCAATATCAAAGAAATTAGATCATTATGGAATGAATTATTCTCCAACACCTCCTATGATTGAAGAGAATTCATCTGGGCAATTCGAGGATGTTCAATCTTCATATGAGACTTTAAATGCTATTAATAGACCCAAAAACCCTTATTCGAACTATTATAACCCAGGTTGGAAGAATCATCCAAATTTTAATTGGAATAGCAATTCTTCTACAAATCAACAATGGGCAAACAACCCAGTGAACCCATTAAAAAATCCATCCAACCAAGAAAATGTTAACTATAGACCTTCTTATCCCCCAGGATTTAACAGTAACACTCAAATCAAGGAGAAGAAGCTATCTATGAAAGAGCTGATATTAAACATGGGTCAACAATTGCAGAATTAAGGAAATTAATTACAAAATCAAGGAACTGTTATTAATAGTATTTAAAACCAATTAGGGCATATCACTACTGCGCTTAGCAACCGAACATTAGGAACTTTCTGAGTACTGTGGAACCAAATCCTAATGATCAAGGAAAAGAACATATAAAAGCGATACAATTACGAAGTGGAAAAGAATTGGAAACAAGGGTACAAAAAGAAACAAAAACTGAAAAAGAGAAAGTGAATACTCAAAAAGAAAAGGGTCATGAGTACCCAGATTTAGAATATCCATTTATACCAATGAAAATTGCTGTGGAGAAACCTCCACCACCGTTTCCTCAAAGATTGAAGCAACACAAACAGAGTAAATAATTTTCCAAATTTTTAGAATTTCTTAAGAAGTTAACGGTAAATATTCCTTTCGTAGAAGCTTTAGAGCAGATGCCCAATTATGTGAAATTTATGAAAGATATTCTGAACAAGAAAAGGAAGTTCAAGGATAACAAAATTGTTGCACTTAGCAAAGAGTGTAGTGCAATTATTCAGAAAAAGCTTCCTGAAAAATTGAAAGACCCTGGTAGTTTCACTATACCTTGTGCTATCGGTGAAAAATTTTATGGAAGAACTTTATGTGATTTGGGAGCCAGCATTAATATTATGCCTCTATCAATTTTCAAAAGATTAGGATTAGGAGAAGTCTCACCTACTTCTGTAACTCTTAAGTTAGCAGATTGTTCAGTTACATATCCTAAGGGAGTTATAGAAGATGTGTTAGTAAAAGTTGATAAATTTATCTTTCTCGTGGATTTCATTGTCTTAGATATGGAAGAAGATAAAGAAATACCTATTATTTTAGGGAGACCATTTTTCAAGTTTTTTTGTGTTTTCCCTATGAGATCTGAGTAGTTTTCTTTGTCTTTCTCCTTATCTCGAGATTTGTGAAATGATAATTTGAATTGGTGAAGCCATGAATTTGTTTAAGAAATTGTGATGATCTTTTCACTTTGATCTTAATTTACTTTCAACGTGGTCAATTAATTTGTTAAAATAGGTTGAGTTTTACAACTAAAGTGAAGATTACATCCAAGATTCAGGGAGGTCAAAGCCCTTGGAAGTTGGGTGCAAATAAATAGGGAAATAATATTATCGGGCGTAGAATTGGAGATTTTAAAGTGACAGACTACAATTCCCAATTTGGTCATATCGTTTGGGGGCTAAAGTGTAGATGTTATCCCTCGTGTGAGGGGAATGTGGGAGCTTCAAAGTGAGAGCTAGTATCCTCCCATCCTAGCCGTAGATTCAGTAAATAAGCGTAGGATTAGTCAATGTTCTTTATGCCTGGACCAAAGGATAAATAATAGGTATGCTCCTATTTGGCACAATAAAAATTGAACTAATTCACTTTATCCATTCAATTTAATTTCTTGACAAGGAGAAGGATGCTTTATTATATATTGAATATCACAATTAAACCCTCATTAGTATCATTAGTTCTTTAATAGTTATTAAAATTATCCATTTATTTCAATTTCCTATTAGTGAAAGATAAGCAAATTGAACTTCATTGTTGTGATTAAATTATTGCTTTTCTAAAATCTTAGTTCACAGTTCTAAACCACTCCCTGTGGGGTCGATATCTAGGACTTCATTAGAGCCCTATATTACTTGAGTGATACGTATAATTGCCTTGATAAGTGTGACTTTACAATTATTGAATATTTATTACGTCCATATTTATCTTGTATTTTAAGTATATATAAAGTTGCCAGTCAATTGTACAATTAAACTTTGTGTTCTATAAGTTGAAAGGTTTTGAAAGCCAAAGACTGATATTTTACTTTGTGACTTTTGGGCAAAAGGTCTAAGGATGCTGCAAGTAAGCTTCATGTCCCAAATACTAGAGGGATTCAGATTCATTCACCTGAATACGTTATCCTGGAGAACCTTACATACACATCCAACAAATGAGTTAAATTGAGTGGTTAGGTAGGCATGGCAAATCATACGGACTCACATCCAAACCAAGAGCAAATAAAGAGAAATTCACTTATTTTTTGTTTGTTCAGTGCTATTTGTTTATTTGATTGATCTATTTTCAAAGATACCTTATCAAAATAAGATGGAAACCGTGCAGAATTACATCCAACCTAAAAGGAAAACAATGTGATTAGATCGTGATGGAAAATTTCTTGGACTGACATCCAACCTGAGAGCTAATTAAAGGAAATTTGTTCATTACTTGTTGAGTGTTGTTTGTTTTAAAATTTTGATTATAAGTTATTGTGATTTCTTATTGAAATGTTTTATTATTATTATTATTACTATTATTATTATTTTGTTTTGGNGAGCTAATTAAAGGAAATTTGTTCATTACTTGTTGAGTGTTGTTTGTTTTAAAATTTTGATTATAAGTTTTTTTGATTTCTTATTGAAATGTTTTATTATTATTATTATTATTAATATTATTATTATTTTGTTTTCTAAGGTTTTATTTTTTTCTTTAGAAGGTTTTTTTTATGTTTTCCTACTCTAGGACATTCGTTGAGCATACTAGTTCTATTAGGTAGACGACACATATTTTGGTTCTTTATAAAATTGGTGTCCCTAGCTTGTTTGATTGTCATTATATAATTCTCTTTTCAACTAACCTTATTTCCTTGAACATCAAAATGATTTAAATAAAGAAGAGAGCTTGAAAAGAGAGGNTTGGTTCTTTATAAAATTGGTGTCCCTAGCTTGTTTGATTGTCATTATATAATTCTCTTTTCAACTAACCTTCTTTCCTTGAACATCAAAATGCTTTGAAGAAAGATGAGAGCTTGAAAAGGGAGGAAAAATGATGAAACTAAGTAAACAAGTTTTAAAAAATATGGAGAACTTTTATAAGTTAGTCTTCATGTGATAGATAAAGAGTGTATGCCCAAAATGAGATCAGGTCAAAGCACCTTGAAAAATGTTTCCATTAAGAGAATTCTATAAAATCAACCAACAGAAATAGAGAACCAAAATTATATTTTGTTCCGGGGATAAGAAAAACTCTCATAGGAGCTTCTCCCATTAGTTAATTATAACTTGGGATATACCCAAAAATACTCTCAATTAAAGGAGTCAGGATTACTTTTCTGTGATAATTGGTGAATAAGAATATCAAGGATTTTTTCATCTCAAATATGAATATCCTAATGCTTTTGAAGAAAAATTAGGCCATAAGTTAAAGGGTGAATCACCGTATCCCATATGAGCGGAGGCTTATAAATAATCGGGCCTATAAAATGACATCAACAATGTCTTAAGAAAATAAAATAGACTTAAAGGGAGTCTATCGATAAAAAAGTAAGGGATTTCTAAGAGAGTAGAGAGAGATCGGTCATGATTCCATGGATTCGCCATTCCAAGCTTTTAGGACTCCGAGTTTATCTAATCATGGAGGTAGTCGAACGGACTCTACCAGAGATCCCTTGTCAGCAACCCATATTTTGTGTTGTCTAAGAAATATTAGTAGCCCTAAAGTCAATAGAAAAAATCTCTAATTCCATATGACTCTACTTTTATAGAATTGTTAATAAAGAGACTTATACCCACCGATAAAATGGCTAAAAAGCCTCTAGAATGAATGAAAAAGATAGATTCGGAAACAAAGCTGAACCATCCCACAAAGAGCTTTCATCTTGTCTAAGTAGGGGGAGCCTCTAACATCCTATTCATCTAAGACAACAACCACCTGATCATAGAAATTTAAGCTTAGCTTGTCGGATTGAAGAAGCAAGTGTACTCCTTCTCAGGACATTCAAATAAGATGTAGTTATTTAGCAAGGTTCTTAATGTGGAACCCTATTCAGGTGACTTGGTATAAACTCATGCATGCAAAAAATTTTAAATTTCATGAGAATACCATGCAAGAAAAGTGAAGCATAAGTTAATGTTCTTATTTTAAAGTGGATTCAAATTTAATCCTAAAGTTTAATTAAGATAAATATTTTATTCAATTTTTTAATAGAAATGATTTTTGGTTTAAAGAGCACAGGCACAAATGTAAAAGCCTAAACAATCCCAATTCAAAAGAAAATGTGAATTTAGCACTCTGTGTAAAAAATAAAAACACCACATAAATAAATAAGAAAGCTCAGGTGCACATGGGTTGACAACATATCCTAAAAATCCCAAAAGATTGGTTAAGCTCCGCATTTACATTCTTGATCCTAATGTTTATACATAAATGTGAACTTAAAACTAAAATATGAGTCAAAATAATGCAGCTTTTGGTCCTCACCACTTGGTGCTACATATCAAACACCTTGAAAACCTTATTCATACCTTATTTTTATTATAGACTCAGACCTACATCCTAAAAAAAAATTACATATGAAAGTCAAAAAAAAGAAATGACTTGAAATGAAAAGGTTAGCACAAAATATTTAAATGAAACAGATAAAAAACTGTGCTTGACGGGGGGAGTTAAGCTGCACCTACAGAAAATGTGTTAATTTATATCACGATAGCTCCTCCTTAATGTCATAGCTTCTAATGGGATTGTTTTACTATGTACACCATAGATTTTGAAAATTTTCTTTCTAAAGGATCAAATATGGAATTTGAAGAATAGTATACTATTTTGAAGGGTAGAAATATTTCCCTAGAGTGGATCCAATCACTTGGATAATGAAAATATTTGTGATTTATGGACTTGTGGAACTAGAATTTTCCTCTTATCTTTCTGATGTAAGATAAGGTTTAATTTATTTTGAGTTCTAGTATCTCTATGAGCTGGTTCTCTCATAGTTAATTTCATCTCAAGAAATACTATTGAGAACACTCTTTATTAAGTTTATGTCTTAAATGTTTCTTAATGACCAATAAATATATGTGAGATGGCAGATGTTTGAAGACTTAGATAGAATAATAGGTTTTGAAAAAGTTTGACTTCACTTGAACTNCTATTGAGAACACTCTTTATTAAGGTTATGTCTTACATCTTTCTTAATGACCAATAAATATATGTGAGATGGAAGATGTTTGAAGACATAGATAAAATAATACGTTTTGAAAAAGTTTGACTTCACTTGAACTAAGAAACTTGAGTCTATTGAGTTAATTTAAATTTAAAAGTTTATTTTGAATTAAAGTTCAATTTAAGTTGGTTGTTAACTTTTAAAAAAGGTATTTAAAATTTTAAAACTTAATTTGATGAAAAAATTTAAGTTTTGTTAAATTGAATTCTTAAGGTAATTAGATTAGTTTTAATGTCTTTAAAATTATTTTGAGAATTATCAAAGTTCATTTTTAAAAGTTTAAAGATTTTTTTTACTTATTGAAATTAATTATGATTTATTAAGTTGACNAAAAAATTTAAGTTTTGTTAAATTGAATTCTTAAGGTAATTAGATTAGTTTTAATGTCTTTAAAATTATTTTAAGAATTATCAAAGTTCATTTTTAAAAGTTTAAAGATTTTTTTACTTATTAAAATTAATTATTTTTTATTAAGTTGATTAAGTTCAATTTTAAAGGTGATTGATAAAGTTATTTAAGATATGTTGAATTTAAGATTTGTTTGAAGTTCTTAAATTTTATTAAAACTTGGTAAAATTCATTTAAATTCATAAATATTTATTAAAGCTTTTTTTTAGATTCATTAAGTTCNAAGTTATTTAAGATATGTTGAATTTAAGATTGGTTTGAAGTTCTTAAATTTTATTAAAACTTAGTAAAATTCTTTTAAATTCATAAATATTTATTAAAGCTTTTTTTAAATTCATTAAATTTGTTAAAAATGATTAAAGTTTATTAAGGTTGAAGTTTAATTCAATTTGATTTATTACGTTTGTCTAAGTTCATTAAAAATTTATTAAAGTTTGATAGTTTATTTTGAAATTTTTTAATTAAAGTTGATTAATGTTAATAATTTTTTTATTTAACTTGGGTTGAGTTTTAAAATTTCGTCATCTTTAGAGTTTGGGCTCAACAATTGAAAGTTAGAGTGATAATATAGAGCATAAATTTAAAATTTACCTTTGAGATAGAGATTTGAGCTAAATTGGTTTGATTTAAATAGATTTGGAGTAGACTTGGGTTTGATTTGAATTGACATGGAATTAGTTTTGAAATTGATTCAAATTGGATTGAATTGGGATTGATTTGATGTTGATTGATTCATATAGAAACTAAGATAGGGCAAATCCTAGACTAAAGGTTAGAGAAGGTAAATGATTTCTAGATTGAGGTAAATCCCTAACTAAAAATAACTCTAAATAGAATGTTATAGGTGAACTATCTAAAATTTTAGAAATAAAGCACTCAGTCAAGATGCTTATAACTTTCTTTCATTTCAGATGCTTTAATATCTTAAAGTATTAAGTAGTAAAATAGTAGAAAGTCCCTCTTGTCGTCATAGCAATGACATATGGTAGGCCAACCTATTATTTAATGGTTTTGGAGTATCTTCATCAATAACCATAAATTACTTCGTTCTTTGATAGTCCTATAGTTCAATGACGTAAGCCATGTGTTTTATATGTCCCAAACCTTAATTCTATCTATTAGGTACTAAACTAACTTGAGCTTTTAGACTGGACTAATCTAGGAATTGCGTGGATCTTGGATTTCATCTACATCCACTAACCTAGGGGTTCATAGTTAGGAGCTATCCAAGCATGTGGTTATAAAAATTTAGAGTTGGATTATTTTATGAAATTTTAGGGTTTCACAACTTAAAATATGATTTATTTAGTTCCAAGGTTTATCAATCATAGTGAAAAATGAAAACTTTTAATGTTTTCAATTTTAGTTTTCCAAGGGTGTTAGTTCGTATCAAAAAATCATAATTCTTCTAAGATTTGAATTCAATTTTATATATTTGAGTGTTCCTTTTACTCAGTTCCTAGGATTTTAAGTATGTATAGTTTAAGACGATATATTCAAATTATCTAAACTTAAACCCTCTAATTTTATACTTTTCATATTTAAAGCTCACTCATATTCTCACTAAAAATATTTTATTTTCCATGCAAATTTTTTTTTTTTTGAAAAATTAAATTGTCATGTAAAAAGAATGTGAGTAATCTGAGTTCACTTACATGTGAAACACCAAGATTTAGAATGTCCCATGACTTATATACTCATAAGCCTAGGTTGTGAAATCATATGTTTTTGGGGAGAAACAATATTCATTTAGGTAGACACTTAAGTTAAAGAGTATAAAAGTATTGCCTACACTAAGCGCATTAAGAGAGCCTGACAAAACTTATCAAATACATTACCTATGCTAAAAAGGATTTTTAAAGGTAAATTTAAAAAAAGTTTTTTAAAAGGTTTTAAGAAGTTACCTTTAAAAGGTATTTAAATTCTTTTATATTTTGAAAGCATCTTTATTTTAATTTTAAAAGATTTTTGAGCTTTGAACAAGATTTTTTTTTTTTTAAAGATCCATAGAATTTGTTGGAAAAAGGTTTTGAATTTTAAAAATTTTCTTTAATTTTAAAAAATGAACTTTAAAAAGTTTGAACCTTAAATTTTTAAAAACGAAGTCTTAGATTTAAAATGTCTTTAACGAGATTTAAATTTTAAAAACTCATTAAAAGATTTTATGATGAATATACCTTGAGTTTTTCTGCACTTAAAATATAAGAATTTTAGAGCTCAATTAATTGAAGCAGAAAAATATTCCTTTTCATTGGTTTTTTATATCTATAAGTGTATCTTTTAGAGCAAATTTGGTTAAAGTATAGAAGTTTTTTTTTGGGTTATTTATATTTTAAAATAGGAAATTTTGAAGCACATTTAATATGTATATATTTTAAAAATATTTTAAAGTCACCATGTTCTCTCTTGCTCAGTAGAGGAAGTTTCATTCTTCTTCTTAATCATTAATTAATCACACATACCCAATGTTAACCAAGATCTATCCCAACTTGTAGAAAAGTAAAGTGNTTTCAATTTTAGTTTTCCAAGGGTGTTAGTTGGTGTCAAAAAATCATAATTCTTCTAAGATTTGAATTCAATATTATATATTTGAGTGTTCTTTTTCCTTCCTAGGATTTTAAGTATGTATAGTCTAAGACTGTATATTCAAATTATCTAAACTTAAACCCTCTAATTTTATACTTTTCATATTTAAAGCTCACTCATATTCTCACTAAAAATATTTTAGTTTCCGTGCAAAATTTTTTTTTTTTGGAAAAATTGAATTGCCATGTAAAAAGAATGCGAGTAATATGAGTTCACTTACATGTGAAACACCAAGATTTAGAATGGCCCATGACTTATATACTCATAAGCCCAAGCTACGAAATCATATGTTTTTGGGAGAAACAATATTCATTTAGGTATACACTTAAGTTAAAGAGTATAAAAGTGTTGCTACACTAAGCGCATTAAGAGAGCCTGACAAAACTTATCAAATACATTACTTATGCTAAAAAGAATTTTTAAAGGTAAATTTAAAAAAAGTTTTTTAAAAGCTTTTAAGAAGTTACCTTTAAAAGGTATTTAAATTCTTTTATATTTTGCAAACATTTTTATTTTAATTTTAAATGATTTTTGAGCTTTGAAGAAGATTAATTTTTTTTTTAAAGATCCATAGACTTTGTTGAAAAAGGTTTTGAATTTTAAAAATTTTCTTTAATTTTAAAAAAGGAACTTTAAAAACTTTGAACCTTAAACTTTTAACAATGAAGTTTTATATTTTAAAATGTCTTTAACGAGATTTAAATTTTAAAAACTCATTAAAAGATTTTATGATAAATATACCTTGAGTTTTTCTGCACTTAAAATATAAGCATGTTAGAGCTCAATTAATTGAAGCAGAAAAATATTCTTTTTCCATTGGTTGTTTATATTTATAAGTGTTTCTTTTAGAGCACATTTAGTTAAAGTATACAAGTTTTTGTTTTGGGTTATTTATATTTAAAAATATGTAATTTTAGAGCACATTTAATATATATATATATATATATA
>JXCR01135720.1:300772-327069 GCA_002079205.1 Phalaenopsis hybrid cultivar | reverse complement strand
ATTATTATTATTATTATTTAATTTTGGATCAATTTCAATGATTTAATTAAATAGAAAATAATCTTAATAATCAAATTTTTTTTAATATTTTTATTAGACTTCTCTGAGTTTAGAAAACTTGTAGAATCATATTTTGTATTTTTATGATTTTTAATTTATTTATTATAAGTATTTTAAAGAGAAAATAAGAAAAATTAATTTTTAAGCTTTTCAAATTTATTTTTAACTAAGAAAATTAGGAAAAATGTCCTAAGGGTTCTAAGTGATCAAGGAAAATTTGTACACATTTTGAACCACTTTTCGTATTTTTAAAAATTTTGAGTATTTTCATTATTTTTAATTCAAAATAAATTTAAAAAATGTCATATTTTCACAAGAATAGATTTTATTTTTATTAAATGCCTTTGATCATAAGAAACTCAGAAAACTATTTTTCATGATGTTTCTAAGCCAATTTAATTTAATATAATTATTTTTGTACAGAAGTACAATGTTTCTTTAGAAATCAATTTAAGTGCTTAAACTAAGCCAAATAATTTTTATATTTTTACAGTAAGTAAATATGATTTTTATGTACAATGTGAAATTAATTTTGTCAATTTTTTACAAGTATATAATTTACATAAATTAACATAAGATATATGCACTTAAGTAAATATAGAAATTTACAAAATTATTGAAGTCATCATGGTATTTTTTTCTAAGCTTCTTTGACTATAGGAAACCTACTAGAATCATTCACATAATTTTCCAAGTGATCTTTTAATTCATATAATTAAAATAGCCAAAATGACCCCTTAGCTTGAAAATTAAGGTTAGAACCATAGAAATGACCTCTAACCTTCGAAAAATTAAAAGACATAGTCTCTGTCATGAGGAACAAACCATCAAAATTTCAACCCATGGTGGACAATATTTGATCATAATGAATTAAAATACTCCAGAGGGTATTTAATTCATTAAAAATCAGGGAATAAAAAATAATAATTTTTATTTTTAGTCCACATTATTCTACTCTGTTCACTGAGCAAGAGGGTATTTTTCTTTTATTTCTATGACTATTCTAGAGAAAGATATGTATTTTTGAAGTTCAGGTATTAAAATAAATTCAAAAAATCCATATTTTTCTACTTATCCACGTGGCGCCAACTCAACCTACGACGGCTCCGAACTCACAGGCGGCGCACTCCTATTCATTGGGCTTTCTACCTAGGGATGACACGCGGCCCGCGATTCACGCATCAAGAGTTTGTTCGGCTCGATCTCCTTCATCCATTGGATACATGCGCGATTGGACGGCTCCCCGTTATCATCCCCAAGTGACCTAACCCATAAGTCGTTCGCACTAAAACCTTAACATATTGGCCTAGACTCAACAAAATCACATGGGGGTTTGTTTTTAAACCTTCATCTACTCAAAACAAACACATCTATATGGTTAATCAAGTACAAAATCAAGCCATTACAAATGAAGAATCAAAAGAAGCTCGGGCTAGGGTTAGAGCTCAATAACTTTGTCTGAGAGGGGAGGCCTCAATAAGATGCTTGTGGTAGCTTTGATTGGATCCAACAAACCTCTGAATGAAGTCTCATGCCCTGGTGAATTGTCTAGGTATGATTTTGAGCAAACTGGATTTTAGGTATTGGTTTAGAGCTAGGTTAGAGGCTATTTGAAAGAGGGCTTTTGTGGGGGATCAACTCCATTCACTGTGGAGATGGTGTGTGCACAATTAATTGGATTTTGGTTCACTATGGAGATATGGAGGAATATGTCCTAATTTTGGCCTAATTTTGAGCTCAAAATTGAACTCTCATAGAGGGACCCATGAAGGGAAGATGGTTGGCTTGAGCTTAGGGATGCTTGGAGAGTCTCTGGTGTGACTTTGGCAGAGTTTCCCCAAGGATTTGGAACTCCTCCCCTTTGGCCATGAAGGGGGCTGATTAAATAGAGGAGCTTGGGCTGGCCACTAGGGCCAATTGATGGGTGCAAAGAGCTGCTTAGGTGGAGGGCTGAGCAGCGCTAAAGAGAAATTAGGATGAGCTGGCCTCTATGGTTGAAATTGGGTTTCATATAGGGGTGGTGGCTCATGGTTTTCAAATTTTTCGACGAGTAGGGTGGCTGGCCAGAGTAGGGGAGGTGGTCAGGTGGTCTGGTGAGCCAGTGGGAGGTTTAATTATGTTTTACCCATAATGGTTAGTGATGATGGTGGGGATATTTTTGTTTAGACCAAAAAATGGGATAATATTCCTTAAATTAGGGGACCCTTGGTCCATAGCTCACCAAGCTGGTTTAGCTGGGTCAATAGAGTGTGCTTAGTGGCTATGGTAACATCAATTTGGTGACTTTGGCATGGTTAAGTCATTTTTAGTGAAGGGGTTCAATTTCGGTCAAAAGGGATAGAAGTTGGATTTGGGTTAGGCTATCCATGAAATTGAGCTCAATTGATTGGTCAATATTGTGTAGATGATTGTCATAAGAGATTTGGAATGATTTTGAATTGATTTGGTGGTTAAATTTGATGGGTTTTGGTCATTTAGTCAATTTGGGGGTGTTGGATTGGACTTGGGATTAGGTTGGGCTCGGTCCAAATTAATGGATGAAAATGGTTTAGAGGACTATCATAAAGAGTTTTCAACCTGAATTGGGTGTCAATTTTGGGGTTAGGGCATTTCAATTTGGTGGAATTTGGAAACATAGCCAATTTGGGACAGATTTGGGGATTTTGAATGTGAGTTGAAATTGAGTGAAATTGAGGCTTGAACAAGGCCAATTGAAGGTCCAGTTTGATGTGTAGGATTTTTAGGAAGAATTTAGGATTCAAATTGGGTCAATTGAGTGGATCATATCGTTCAATTAGGTGAGATTAAGTCATAGGGTCAAAATTGAGGGTTTAATTTGGATCAAAATTCTCAAAGTATGAGTCAATTAGGCTTGGATTTGGTTTTAATTTATCATATAAAAGATTAATTTGAGTTTAGAATTGAAATTAGGGAGGATTGGGGCAAAATTGATGGGTATGTGAGGTGAATTTCAAGAAATTGGACCTTTGAAGGCAATTTGGGGCTTTTTGGTCAAAGTGATCAAATTGGCCAAATTGGGTTCAATTAAAGGGTCTAAATTGGTATCGGGGACATTTGAAATGATTTTTGAGGGCTTTGGGAAAGTTTGGATTACGAAGGGTATTTTTGTAATTTTGGCAAATTTTAGGGTATTTTGGTAATTTTGGAATTTTGGGATGTTTTGGGCAATTTTGGTAATTTTAAATGGTCCATTTAAAATGATTTTTGAACAAATTTGGATATTTTGGGTGAAATTGGGAATTTTGGTCAAATTTGTGGGTTGGGGGTGTTTAGGTAATTTTGGCGGATTTGGGGGCAGAAGGCCAAGTATATTTTCATAGAATTGTGGTGCCAACTACTTTATATGAGCTATGGACCAATGAAATCCCCATTNATCTACATAAGTTTCCCAAAGATCAAGGGATCAAAGTCAACAAATCTGGGTTTTAGGGTTGTGAGTGAAAGTTGGTGCAAGTGAGTGCAAGTGAGTGAACTAACTTCTGACCAACACCCAGGGTCAATCTTAAGGCCAAGCAATCCTATGGGGACTCCCCTTGGGTTTCCTCTATAGTGCCCCCACCTACTAATTGCTAGAGGTTAGGACCAATATATGGAACTTCAAGGTGAGCACAGAAGAGCTTAGAGTTTCTAAAGGTGAGGGTTCCTTTTCTATTTTTCTAGGAATAGTTAATAGAAAAGTCCTATGGCTACCTTAGGCTACTAAAGTGGGAAGACTAAACCTCAACCAAAAGTGAGGCCAACAAAGCTGCCCACAAAGCTAGCTCCAAGCTCCTCGATAAAGTATTAATCCTAAGTTCTAATGTTTAAAAGGTTAAAATGGCAAGTCAAAGTTCAATCAAGGGCAGTTAAAGTTGATTAGAGTGACACCGGTTAGGATCCCACGGTTCCCTCATTCCGGTATCACTATTTTCTTTTGAATTCACTTAGCCCAAACGAGTTGTGAAATCCATTTAAACTGGGGAGATCTTATTAGCAAGCGTGGTTTACCTCCTCCGAGGGACTCCCGTAAATTCAAAAGGACATTTTATGCTTAGTGAAATTTCAAAGAATTTATGGTTACCTTTGAAACAATTTGTTTTAGATTTTTGAAAATGTTAATTAATTTATGAAAATGGTTTTGATTTTTTGTAAGTAAAGAAAAGTGCACAACCAAATATTTATAATATTTTATAGTGAAAGTAGATTGCAGAAAGTAAAATTATAGAAATTAAATAATACTATAAAAACGTACTTGTCATCTTGTCGACATTCCCGTTAAAACGTTAGAAATTGCAGGAGGTATAATTTTTTTTATGCGGAAATTAAAATGAATCACAAAAGTAGATGAAGGTGTATCTAACAAACCCTCAAACCATGACTTAGTGAGTCCTGAAAGATCTTAGTGAATAATTTTCTAGAACATAATATAGCAAGTTCAATTTGTCCTTCAAAATGCCCAAGAGACTCCACGTTGTTCGGAGGAATGACCCTGAACTGCTTTAAAAATCTCTTGAAACATTTGAGTTCATTTTGAACTTATTATTTTGATCTATTAATCATCCCAGGTAAAATTAAAAAATCACTCCATTGCTCGGTGAACCCTGTCATTTTAACCTTCCTGAAGGCAGGGTACTTAATTAATCAGTTGATATTTCGATTAAAGGTTATGTGAGTGGATGCCCCTAAGGCAAAATTAAGTCATTAAAGATTTTATACCCACTAATAAGGTTAGGCTTCTAGTGCTCAGAAGTGTTTATCTTCAATCATGTTATCCTTCTAAATCCCATTAAATGAATTCAAATTTTAAGCCTAAATTACTACCAAGCCCTTAACAATTTCAATGGAAAAAAAGATTAGCAAATTTTAGAATTTTAATGTAGGAGATATGGAANCAATCATGTTATCCTTCTAAATCCCATTAAATGAATTCAAATTTTAAGCCTAAATTACTACCAAGCCCTTAAAAATTTCAATGGGAAAAAAGATTAGCAAATTTTAGAATTTTAATGTAGAAGATATGGATCTTGATTAAAGAGATCAGACCATCATTAATTGTTTACTTAATCCTAAGTGGAACATCATCTCCCCATCTTGATAATCATTTGATTTTGTATTAACTTCCAAGCCTTGATAATTGAGAAAATCATAATTTTATTATTATCAAGTAAATGTGGCAAGTTGATTTCTACCTTTTAACCCATTATGTTTCAATCATCTGAACATATTCATTAGGATCAAAATTACTCATTTTTCTTTTGGTTAAGCCTAGATTTTAATTAAGGCACAAAAGTCCAAAATGACCATTTTACTCTTGGGGTTTTCCACCTCATAACTCATTAAGCATAACTCAAAAGACTTTAAAAATTTTAGAGTACCCTATCCATAGAGTAATTAAAGTATGAGAGGAGAAAAATGTGATTTTCAAATTTTAGTTTAATTTAAATAATTATTTTAACTTAGAAAATAGGTTTTCCAAAATTAATTTATTTAATTAATCAAAATAAAGTTTTTAATTTATGAGAAAAATATTAAAGGTTCCCTTAGGTCAAAGTAACGCTTAGGCAAAATTTCATGATTTTTTGAATTAATTTTTTTTATTATTTAATTATTTATGAATTTCAAAAGAATGTTTTAATTACTTAGAAAATATAATTTAATTACAGAAACTATTTTTATATTTTTATTAAATCTCTCTGAGTTCAAAGAACTAAGAGAAATAAATTTTATGTTTTTATGATTTTTAATTTATTTATTACAATTATTTTAATGAGAAAGATTAAGAAAAATTCATTTTTAAGCGTTCAAAATTCATTTTTTTACTAAGAAAAATTAAGAAAAATATTTTAATAAGTTCCAAGTGATCAGAAGACCATTTGACATATTTTAAAATATTTTTTTATTTTTGAAATTTTTAATTATGTTTAATTATTTTTAATTCAAAATATAGCTCAAAAATCAATTATTTTTTCAAAAATAACTTTTATTTTTCTTAGGTGCCCCTGATCACAAGGAACTAAGAAAACTAGTTTTCATAAATTTTTTAAGTTTATTTAATTTACTATAATTATTTTTTTACAAAAATAAAATGTTACTTAGAAAATCAACTTTAGTGCTTAAACTTAATCAAATAAATTTCAAATTTTTACAGTGTATTAACATGATTTTTATGCACAAATTGGAATTGATTTTTTGATTTTTATTAATATTTAATTTACATAAATTAATACAAGATATACAAACTTAATCAAATACGAGAATGTACAGAGTTATTCAAACCATCATGATATTTTTCCTAAGCTTCTCGAACAACAGGNATATACAAACTTAATCAAATACGAGAATGTACAGAGTTATTCAAACCATCATGATATTTTTCCTAAGCTTCTTTAACAACACAAAACCTACTAAAATTTATCATATAATTTTCCAAGTGATATTTCAATTTATATAATTAATTTAAGCCAAAATAGCCATCTTAGCTTAAAAATTAAGGTTAGGAGCGCAGAGATGTCCTCTGACCTTGGAAAAATGGGAGAACATAGCCTCTGTTATCCTATACCTTTGTCTGAGAGGGTAGGCCTTAATCAGATGCTTGTGGATGCTTCAATGGAGCCTACAAACTGTCTAGATGTATTGGTTCCCTCTGATGTAAGCTTCAAGTAGAAGTTCAATGAAATGGGGTGCGGCCTTTGCCCAAGAGTGGTTTGGAGAGCTCAACAGAGGGGGATTTCAGTGGGAATCTTCATCTCTTGCTCTTGGGAAGCTCAAGAGCAGTTCAATTTAGAGTTTGGGCGAGTTTGGAGGATGGTCAAAATTTTTCCTGATTTTTAGCTCAAAAATTGGGCTCACATGGTGGGGGAAATGGCCAGGAGATGGTTGCATTGATCTTAGGGAGCCTTGGAGGAACTCTGAGAGCAATTTTGGAGAGTTTCCCCAATGAATTTGGTTCTCCTTATTTTTGGGCCATGGAAGAGGGGTTTAAATAGAAGGTCTTATGGTGGTTTCTAGGGCTTCAAATTGGGTGCAATGTAGAGCTGAGGTGGAAGGCTTCAAAGTACTAAAAGCCAATCAAAGCTAGGCACCTTGGATGAGTGTAATGGGTTTTGATTCAAGGGGGGTGGATCTCAATTTTAGAGTTTTCTAGCCACTATGTCGGCCAGCTAGTGTAGAGGAGGTGGTCAGGGGGAGTGTTAATTATGATTAACTCCTAATGGTATGACACGATGGCAACTATATTTTTGTTTATGCTAAAAAAAGGATACAATCCTTTAAATCAAGGGACCATTGGTCCATGGCTCCCATTGGGTAGACTAGGTGGGTCTAGTTCGATTACTAGGGTCTAGAGAGTGGCTGTAGAGGCCTTGGTTTCATCAATTTGGCATGACTTGGTCAATTTTGGTGCATGGGTTCAATTTTGGGCAAGTTGGCTTGAAATTGGGTTTGGNGGTTTCTAGGGCTTCAAATTGGGTGCAATGTAGAGCTGAGGTGGAAGGCTTCAAAGTACTAAAAGCCAATCAGAGCTAGGCACCTTGGATGAGTGTAACGGGTTTTTATTCAAGGGGGGTGGATCTCAATTTTAGAATTTTCTAGCCACTATGCCGGCCAGTTAGTGTAGAGGAGGTGGTAAGGGGAGCGCTAATTATGATTAACTCCTAATGGTATGACACGATGGCAAGTATATTTTTGTTTATGCTAAAAAAAGGATACGATCCTTTAAATCAAGGGACCATTGGTCCATGGCTCCCATTGGGTAGACTAGGTGGGTCTAGTTCGATTACTAGGGTCTAGAGAGTGGCTGTAGAGGCCTTAGTTTCATCAATTTGGCATGACTTGGTCAATTTTTGTGCATGGGTTCAATTTTGGGCAAGTTGGCTTGAAATTGCGTTTGAGTTGGGCTAGCCATAACATTGGACTCAATTGATTGTACAACATGGTGTAGATGATTATCATAAAGGGTTTAAGAAATTTTTTAAGTGATTTTGAATTGATTTGGAGGTTCAATTTGAAGGAATTTGGTCATTTGGTCAATTTTGGGGGTGTTGGGTTAGACTTGGGTTTGAGTTGGGCTAGAGTTTGGATAGGGCCAATTAATGGTTCAAATTGGTCCTCAAGATTTTCATGAAGAGTTTTAGATATTAATTGGGTGGAAATTTGAGGTTATGGGGTTCAATTTGGCTGAATTTGGGGACATGGTCAATTTGGGGCGAAATTGGGGGTTTTGGTTTAAGTAGATTTTGGGTGAAATTGAGGCTTGGTCAAGGCCAATTGAAGGTTAAATTTGATGTGTGGAAATGTTTTAGATGATTTACAATTCAAATTTGGGGGAATTAGATAGATTGGACGGTTCAATTGAGTGAGATTTTGATTTTGGGGCAATATGGGGCTTTTTGATTTAGGTTGAAATTGGATTCTAATGTGGGTCAATTGGGCTTGGATTGTGTTTAAATAAAACTTGAGCATGATGAATTTGAGTTTAGAATTGAAATTGGGGAAATTTGGATCAAATTTGTGGACATTTGGGTAAATTGGGGTAATTGGGCCTTTAAGAGTAATTTGGGGCTTTTCGTTAAAATAAGTCAATTTGATCAAATGGAGCTCAATGGAGCATTTTAAAATGATTTTGGGGACATTTGAAATGATTTTGGAGGTTTTGGGACAATTTGGGTCATCAAGGGTATTTTAGTGATTTTGGCCAAATGAGGGGTATTTTGGTAGTTTTGGAAATTTTGGGATGTTTTGGGCAAATTGGGTAGTTTCAAATGATTTAAAATGATTTTTGTATAAAATTAGGTATTTTGGCTAATTTTAGGAATTTTAGAGATTCAAGGGCATTTTGGTAAATTGGGCAGATTTGAAGCAAAAGGCTAAATTTTGTATTTTTGTAAAATTGGGGTGTCAATCACCCTATTTGAGCCATGAACCAATAGAATTACCTACCTTGGGTCCTTCATGCACTGGTCTTAGCTAAACCCTAGCCTAGGGCTAAAGGGTCTAGGGGACCATCTACGTAAATCTCCCAAAAGGCTAAGGGATCAAAATCAAGTAGGCTTGGGCTTAAGGTAGTGAGTGGAAGTGTAATGTGCAAGTGTATGTGTGAGAGCAACCAAAACCACACCACCTGAGGGTTGACCCTAAGGCCAGGCAATCTTATGGGGACTCTCCTTGAGCTTCCCCATATTGACCCCACCTATTAAGTGTTAGAGGTTAGGACCAATATATGGAACTTCAAGTTGAGCAAAGAAAAATTTAGAGTTTTGAATGGTAAGGGTTCCTTTCTAGACCTCTAGGAATAGTTAACAAGAAAGTCCTATGGCTAGACACCAGGCTACTAAAGAGGAAAAACTAGACCTTAACCAAAAGTGAGGTCAACCCAATTTGCCACTTTTTCATGAAAAAAGTAAAATTGTAATTTTCTAAATTATTAGGATTTGAAAGTTAATCAAATTCAAATGATTTATAAAGTGATGGGTTTAAATTAGAAAGATGATAATTCACTTATTTTAAGCCCACAATTGAGGATAATGTGATCTTTCAATGAGAATACATATCACTTAAGCTAAAAATTTTAACAATTGTCAAATTCTCCCATTGAAATTGTTAAGGTCTTAGTAGTGATCTAGGCTTGATCTTTAAACTTATTTGATAAGATTTAGAGAAGGTAACAAGATTGATGATCAACACCTCTAAATACTACAAGCCCAACTTTAGTGGTGCGTACAAAATCTTTAATGACTTAAACTTGCCTTAGGGGCATTCACCTACATAACTCTTAAGTGAAATATCAACTAATTGATTAAGTACTCTGTCCTTAGTATAATTAAAATACCAAGGTGCATTTAGTAATAGGGTAATTTTAACTTGACCTTGGGATGATAAATAGAACAATATAATAAGTTCAAAATGAACTCAAAATGTTTTAAGAGATGTTTAAAGTAGTTCATGGTCATTCTNATGATAAATAGAACAATATAATAAGTTCAAAATGAACTCAAAATGTTTCAAGAGATCTTTAAAGTAGTTCATGGTCATTCCCCGAACACTTTGGAATATCTTGAACATTTTGAAGGATAAATTGAACTTGTTATATTTTGTTCTAAAGTCATCCACTAAGATCTTTTCAGGACTTATTGAGTCATAGTTTGAGGGTTTTTTAGTTACACCTTCATCTATCTTTCAATTTATTTAAATTTTTGTAAAATTATATACATGTTGCAAAAACTAATCTTTCAACTGGAATGTTGAGAAGATGACAGGTGCACTTTTACAATTGTTATTTAATTTCTATCATTTTTTTCTTTCTGCAATTTACTTTTGCTTTCAAATATTATAATTGCTTGGTTGTGCACCTTACTTTACTTGTAAAAATCAAAACCCTTTTANTCCGAACACTTTGGAATATCTTGAACATTTTGAAGGATAAATTGAACTTGTTATATTTTGTTCTAAAGTCATTCACTAAGATCTTTTCAGGACTTATTGAGTCATAGTTTGAGGGTTTGTTAGTTACACCTTCATCTATCTTTCAATTTATTTAAATTTTTGTAAAATTATATACATGCTGCAAAAACTAATCTTTCAACTGGAATGTCAAGAAGATGACAGGTGCACTTTTACAAGTGTTATTTAATTTCTATCATTTTTTTCTTTCTGCAATTTACATTTGCTTTCAAATATCATAATTGCTTGGTTGTGCACCTTACTTTACTTGTAAAAATCAAAACCCTTTTAAAAATTAATCAACATTTTCAAAAATTAATAATAATTTGTTTCAAAGGTAACCATAAATCCTTTGAAATGTCACTAAACATAATACATCCTTTTGAATTTACGGGAGCCCCTCGAAGGAGGTAGCCCATGGTTGCTAACAAGATCTTTCTGGTTGAAATGGGTTTCACAACTCATTTAAACTAAGTAAATTTAAAAGAAAATATTGATACCGAAATGAGGGAACCGTGGGATCATAATTGATGTCACTCTAATCAACTTTAACCCCCGTAATGATTGAATTTAAACCCTTCAACCTTTAGACTTTAGGACTACTACTTCACCGAGGAGCTTGGAGCTAACTTTGTAGGCAGCCTTCTACAATATCATAAGGATCTGCAATAGCATGAGGATCTACAACAACACATATTTTCTTAGTATTAAACAACAAGCCATAAAGTTTTGAGGTTGTCCGCCTAGTGCGACATAAATCCTAAACTCATCTTTAGGCCTTTACACAACCATGTTGAACAATTTAAGCCCTAATTGCCCTAGGATTCCGAGGTTGTCGTTTATCATGACCTAAAATCTCATATCTTCCATGCTATTTGTGCGACCGTCTCACATAAATGTAAGCCATAATTAATAAAATTAACATAATGCAACTTTTAAATAATATTTCTTCTCGAAAACTGAATCCAAATCATAAGATAACTTGAGAAGTCACCGAGGTTCTCCTTAGGATCCATGACATCCCATAGTTCTTCTTCCTTTAGATTCTATAAAAATGTTCCAAATTTGAGTCATTCCCATTTCACACCTTTCTGTCTGATCTCTTGAAAATTCCTATTCCTTTGAATTCTTTGAAGACGATATTCTCTGATTTTAATTTAGAGTTTTCTTAGGTGACTTCGGTTATCTAAGATGTTATTAACTACAGGGTATTGCCCTTATAGGAGACTTTTAAGAACCTATCTTGATATAAATCTTATTTAATATTTCGTATTAAATAGGGGAACTTGTCGGTCAACTTAAAAAATGGTTTTTTGTCTACTTAAACAGATGTCATAAATTCTTTAGTTTATTTAATCGAGCCTTACCAGTGAGTAGTGTATCTACCCTTGAGGATGATACATTGCTTGCAATATTAGGCTCGTTTATTTAAACTACTGAGGATATGAGATCAGTTCTATTTTGTATTTTTAAAATCTAAAATATTACTTTCCAAATTATATATATGTATATATATATATATATAATTAAATTAAGCATCCGGGATATCCATTCTGGTGACTGACAACTTCTAATTTGGCGACTGATAGGGGTTTTAATAGAAAAAAATGGGTTAAAATTGTTGTGGGCAGTATTACCTAAGTACTGTAACTATGGCGCATTGGCATCAGATTATGGAACGTAGGTGCCAGGCTTACCAAACTCTAACGCTTATGTGCCAGGTTTAACGTTTAAGCACCAGTGCTTAGGTAAACATTTGTTTCACCTCGCGTCAAATTTTTCACATCCCAATCTCATTCTAATCATCAAATTAATGTATTTGTTCCTCCTCACATCTTGTAGGTCTCAGTACTACATCATATAGTTTAGAACAAAAAATGCATAAATCAATCCACACATATAACTATGGGTTGCCTCGTGCAAAGCGTTTGGTTTAACATCGTCAGCTCGACGTATCCAATGTTTTACTTAGGTTGACCCAACATCAGGATATCTTCATACAGAGGCTTGTTTCCACAAATGAAAGGTTTCATTCGATGTCCATTTACTTTAATTATTTGTTCAAATTTCGGATCTTTAATATCACAATAAATGACCCCAACCACTTAGACTTATGTTTTTTTGTGAAATAACCTCAATCAAGTATTGTATAACAAAACTGCTTGTCCAAGCTCAAAATTTTTTCTTAAATTCTTTCGATCATGCCAATTTTTCCTCTTTTCCTTATAAATTCTAACATTCCCATAAGATTCATTTCTAATTTCCTCGAGCTCATTTAACCACAATAACTATTTCTCACCAGCTTCTTTCAAGTTATAATTAAATTCCTTTATCACCCAATAAGCCTTTTGTTTTAATTTAACTGGTAATTGACAAGCCTCTTCAAATATGAGCCTATATGGNTATATATATATATATATATATATATATAATTAAATTAAGCATCCGGGATATCCATTCCGATGACTGACAACTTCTAATTTGGCGACTGACAGGGGTTTTAATTGAAAAAAATGGGTTAAAATTGTTGTGGGTAGTTTTACCTAAGTACTGTAACTATGGCGCCTTGGCATCAGATTATGGAACATAGGTGTCAGGCTTACCAAACTCTAACGCTTATGTGCCAGGTTTAACGTTTAAGCACCAGTGCTTAGGTAAACATTTGTTTCACCTCGCGTCAAATTTTTCACATCCCAATCTCATTCTAATCATCAAATTAATGTATTTGTTCCTCCTCACATCTTGTAGGTCTCAGTACTACATCATATAGTTTAGAAAAAAAAAATATATAAATCAATCCACACATATAACTATGGGTTGCCTCCTACAAAGCGTTTGGTTTAACATCGTCAGCTCGACGTATCCAATGTTTTACTCAGGTTGACCCAACATCAGGGTATCTTCATAGAGAGGCTTGTTTCCACAAATGAAAGGTTTCAGTCGATGTCCATTTACTTTAATTATTCATTCAAATTTTGGATCTTTAATATCACAATAAATGACCCCAACCACTTAGACTTATGTTTTTTTTGAAATAACCTCAATCAAGTATTGTATAACAAAACTACTTGTCCAAGCTCGAAATTGTTTTTTAAATTCTTTCGATCATGCCAATTTTTCCTCTTTTCCTTATAAATTCTAACATTCCCATAAGATTCATTTCTAATTTCCTCGAGCTCATTTAACCACAATAACTATTTCTCACCAGCTTCTTTCAAGTTATAATTAAATTCCTTTATCAACCAATAAGCCTTTTGTTTTAATTTAACTGGTAATTGACAAGCCTCTTCAAATATGAGCCAATATGGTGTCATTCCTATAAAAGTTTTGTAAGCAGTCCTATAGGCCCATAATGCAAAATCAAGTCTAGCAGACCAATCCTTCCTCTTCAGATTTAGAGCTTTTCCAAAATGCCTTTAATTTCACAATTGGATAGTTCTGCTAAAGCACTTGTTTGAGGGGGATAAGCTGTGGAAATTTGATGATTAATTCTATATTTCCTAATTAATTTTTCAATCTTAAAGTTCTTAAAATGGATTCCCCCATCTGTAATGATCAATCTTGGGATTCCAAATCTACTAAAAATATTTTTCCTGAAAAATTTAACTACACTTTGAGCATCACAGTGAAGTAAAGCAACATCTTCAATCCATTTTGAAACATAATCCACAACTAATAAAATGTATAATTTCCAGAAGATGATATAAATGGTCCCATNAAAGTTCTTAAAATGGATTCCCCCATCTGTAATGATCAATCTTGGGATTCCAAATCTACTAAAAATATTTTTTCTTAAAATTTTAACTACACTTTGAGCATCACAAGGAAGTAAAGCAACATCTTCAATCCATTTTGAAACATAATCCACAATTAATAAAATGTATAAATTCCAGAAGATGATACAAATGGTCCCAAAAAATCAAAACCCCATTTATAAAAACTTTCAACTTCCAAGGTAAAATTTAGGGGCATTTCATTTCTATTAGAAATATTATCTACTCTTTGACATCTATCGCATGTTTTTAAATAAGTATTAACATCCCTAAATATTGTTGTCCAATAGAATCCAGATTATAAAATTTTGTATGCAATTTGATCCACTCCCAAATGTCCCCCAAAATAAGATTCATGACATTTCTTAATGATTTCCTTAGTTTCTTCAAAAGGCACACATCTTCTGATCACTAAGTCCTTACAGTTCATTTATAAATAAGGGTCATCCAAAGTAAAATCTTACATCGTACATGAACTTTTTGTTTTGGTGCNTTTGACATCTATCGCATGTTTTTAAATAAGTATTAACATCCCTAAATATTGTTGTCCAATAGAATCCAGATTGTAAAATTTTGTATGCAATTTGATCCACTCCAAAATGTCCCCCAAAATAAGATTCATGACATTTCTTAATGATTTCCTTAGATTCTTCAAAAGGCACACATCTTCTGATCATTATGTCCTTACAGTTCATTTATAAATAAGGGTCATCCAAAGTAAAATCTTACATCATACATGAACTTTTTATTTTGGTGGATGTCTAATCCGTAGGGTAAAATATTACTAACAAGGTAGTTAACTATATCAATATACCATGAAGTACGCCGCTCGGAAACAAAGTATAATTGTTCATCAGAAAAATTTTCATTTATGTCAAAATCATTATCACCATAATTTTCTTGTTTTAGCTTAGATAAATGATCAGTGTTTTGATTATCGATACTCTTCCTATCTACTACTTGAAAATATAATTATTACATCAAAAGAACCCATCTAATTAATCGCGGCTTCAAATCCATTTTTAACTTCAAATATTTTATAGCAGAATGATCATTTTGCATGATACATTTCATCCCAATGAGATAAGGTCTAAATTTATCAAAAGCATATACTATCGTTATTAATTTCTTTTCAGTGGTACTATAGTCTATTTGAGTTTTATTAAGAGTTTTACTTGCATAATATATAACTTTAAAAATCTTATCATGTTTTTGTTCTAATACTGCCCCAAGAGCATAATCACTTGCATCACATATTAATTCAAATAATTTTTCCCTGTCAAGTGAAATGAAAATAGGTGCAGTGTTTAATTTATCCTTTAATAAATTGAAAGCATTTAGGCATTCCTCATTAAAATTGAAATTTGTTTCTTTTTCTAAAGATCGCATAGAGGCTTATTAATTTTTATAAAGTCTTTAATATACCGTCTGTAGAACCCAACATGTCCTAGAAAGCTTCTTACTCCTCTCACTGATGTAAGACATGATAATTCAACAATAACTTAAATTTTAGCCTGATCTACTTCCATGTCATTTTTAGAAATCTTATGTCTTAACAAAATTCCTCATACGACCATAAATTGACATTTTTTCTAGTTGAGAACTAAATTTGTTTCTTAACATCATTTTAAAACATTAGCTAAATGATCTAGACATGAATAAAAAAAAGGTTCTAAAAATTGAGAAATCATCCATTAAAACTTCGATTCCTTTCTCAATTAAATCGCAAAAAACACATCATGCACCTATGAAAAGTGGCAAGTTCATTACACAAACTAAAAGCCATTCTTTTGAAAGAGAAAGTCCTATATGGGCTACTAAATGTTGTCTTTTTTTTATCTTCAGGAGCTATAGGTATTTGGTGGTATAGGAAATATCCATCCAAAAAGCAAAAATAGTGATGCTTTGCTAGCCTATCTAGTCCAGAAAGGGTAGAGGAAAGTGATCCTTCCTAGTGGTCAGGTTTAATTTTATATAATCAATATATATGCACCAACCAGTGACTTGTCTTATTGAGATTAGATCATTCCACTCATTTATAACTACAGTCACTCCCCCTTTCTCAGGAACATAATGAATAGGATTAACCCAAGCACTATCAGAAATAGGATAAATAAATTCAACATCCAACAACTTTAATATTTCTTTCTTCACAACTTATTTCATGATAGGATTCAATTTCCTTTGAGGATCAGCCCTAGGTTTTAAATCATCTTCCATTAAAATTATATGCATATAGATTGAAAGGTTAATTCCTTCTATATCAGATAATATCCATCCAAAGGCTTTCTTATGATTTTTCAATGTGTCCATTAATCTTTCTTCTTGATCTTTAATTTAATATGAGGATATTATTGCAGGTAATGTAGATGAATTCCCTAGATAAGCATACTTCAATTGAGTAGGGAGCACTTTTATCTCAAGTTCATGAGGTTTTTCTATTGAAGGAACCAAAGTGTTATTTTTTTCAGTAGTTTCTAAAATCTCAAAACTTTCCTAAACATAATTTGAATCCTCAATATTTATCTCATCTGGTTTATCTTGCAAATTAATCTCATTTTCATCCTCCATTTCTCTTTGATGTATTTCAACTTCATATCTCTCAATAGTATCCATTCTATAACATTTATTATCTCTTATAATAGTTGGATACTCCATCTATTTTAACACATTAAAAGTAACTTCCTGGTCATTAACTCTCGTAGTTAACCATCCTTTTGTAAAATCTTTCTTTGCTCGTCAAGTAGCAAGGAAAGCTCTCCCCAAAATGATAGGTATTTCTTTATCTTTCTCCATATATCAAATAAGGAAATCTAGATGAAAGATAAATTTATCCACTTTTACAAGTACATCTTCTTTACCTTCCTTAGGATAAGTAATAGATCGATTATCTGACTAAAGGGTTACAGCAGTGGAAGAAATATCTTCTAAGCCTAATCTTTTGGTAGATAATGGTGTGATGTTAATGCTAGCTCCTAACTAACATAAGTTTTTTCAAAAAATTTATCTCAAATTGCATAAGGTATAGTGAAGCTACCAGGATCTTTGAGTTTTTTACGGAGCTTTTTTATAAGTATTGCACTACATTCTTCACCTAGTGCAACAATATCATAATCTTTGAACTTCCTCTTTTTGTTTAAACTTTATTTCATAAATTTAGCATAATTTGGCATCTATTATAAGGCTTTAGCAAAAGGAATGTTAATTGTTAGCTTTTTAAATATCTCAAAAAAACTTAAAAATTGCTAATCCAACTTCTGTTGTCTAAGTCTTTGAGGAAATGGTGGTGGTAGTCTTTCTAAATTGATTTTAGTTCTAGAGACATAATTTTTTACCTCCTTAGGAATAGTTTCTTCATGTGTTTCAGTTTCTTTATTCTCCTCCTCAACTTCTATCTCCTTTTTAATTCCATCATTTAATTCCCTTCCACTCCCATGTTGGATAGTCTTAACTTGCTCTTGCTCATTGTTCATATCTTTCAGATTTATTTTAACATTACTAGAAAGTGTTCCCTGAGGCATATTGCTAAGTGCATTAGAAATATCTTATGACAACAATTTGACTTTGTAATTAATTCCCCATCTGTAACACCACTTCTTCTATAAATAAATTCTTCTCCTTAAGTTGTTTGTTACTTGTAAAACCTGGAGGATAAGAAGGTCTATAACTAAGACTACCCTGGTTGTTCCAGTTCCCAATGAGTTTGCTTGATTGTTCCCCAATTACTTATTTCCGCCACAAGAATTATTATTCCAGTTAAAGTTAGGGTGGTTTTTCCAACCTGGGTTGTAATAGTTAGAACGTGGATTATTATATGTATTGTTAATTGCATTTAAATTCACTAATGATGTTTAAAAATCAATCATCTATCCTAATGAATTTTCTTCTATCACATGAGGTGTTTGAGAAAAATTCATTCCAAATTGATCTAACATCCTAGATATTGTAGCAACTTGAGATGCCAGTATAGAAATTACATCATTATCATGAACACTGGCTACTTTCTTAGGATTTACTCTTTCAAAGGGTCATTGAAATTTTTTTGTAGCCATCACTTTAATTAATGCATAAGTTTAATCAAATGGTTTTGACATTAATGATCCTCTCGCAGTAGCATCAATAATAAATCCAAGGGAGCCTTCTAACACATTATAAAGTGTTTGAATAATTAACCAGTCTGGTAAGACATGATGTGGACACTTTTTAAGGAGTTCTTTATCGTCCCATGCTTCGTATGTTGACTCACCTTCATATTGAGTAAAAGAGGTAATATCATGTCTACGCTTAGCAGTTTTTAAAGGTGGAAAATGCTTAGCCAAGAATTTTTTTGCTAACTACCCCCAAGTTCTAATAGATCTGGATACTAATGAATTTAACCACATCTTAGTGTTATCCCTTAAGGAAAAAGTAAAATGTCTAATTCTAACAACATCAGTTGATATGCCATCATATTTAAATATCGTACACAATTCTCAAAAGCTTGCAAGGTGTAAGATGGTGTTCCCCCAANAACTAAATTTGTTTCTTAACATCATTTTAAAACATTAGCTAAATGATCTAGACATGAATAAAAAAAAGGTTCCAAAAATTGAGAAATCATCCATTAAAACTTTGATTCCTTTCTCAATTAAATCGTAAAAAACACATCATGCACCTATGAAAAGTGGCAAGTTCATTACACAAACTAAAAGCCATTCTTTTGAAAGAGAAAGTCCTATATGGACTACTAAATGTTGTCTTTTTTTTTTATCTTCAGGAGCTATAGATATTTGGTGGTATAGGAAATATCCATCCAAAAAGCAAAAATAGTGATGCTTTGCTAGCCTATCTAGTCCAGAAAGGGTAGAGGAAAGTGATCCTTCCTAGTGGTCAGGTTTAATTTTATATAATCAATATATATGCACCAACCAGTGACTTGTCTTATTGAGATTAGATCATTCCACTCATTTATAACTACAGTCACTCCCCCTTTCTTAGGAACATAATGAATAGGATTAACCCAAGCACTATCAGAAATAGGATAAATAGTTCCGACATCCAAACACTTTAATATTTCTTTCTTCACAACTTATTCCATGATAGGATTCAATA
The DNA here is from genome assembly GCA_002079205.1 of Phalaenopsis hybrid cultivar. Classification (NCBI taxonomy): domain Eukaryota; kingdom Viridiplantae; phylum Streptophyta; class Magnoliopsida; order Asparagales; family Orchidaceae; genus Phalaenopsis; species Phalaenopsis hybrid cultivar. The sequence continues at coordinate 307,708 of JXCR01135720.1, read as the reverse complement.
TCCTTTGAGGATCAGCCCTAGGTTTTAAATCATCTTCCATTAAAATTATATGCATATAAATTGAAAGGTTAATTCCTTCTATATCAGATAATATCCATCCAAAGGCTTTCTTATGATTTTTCAATGTGTCCATTAATCTTTCTTCTAGATCTTTAATTAAATATGAGGATATTATTGCAGGTAATGTAGATGAATTCCCTAAATAAGCATACTTCAATTGAGTAGGGAGCACATTCATCTCAAGTTCATGAGGTTCTTCTATTGAAGGAACCAAAGTGTTATTTTTTCAGTAGTTTCTAAAATCTCAAAACTTTCCTATACATAATTTGAATCCTCAATATTTATCTCATCTGGTTTATCTTGCAAATTAATCTCATTTTCATCCTCCATTTCTCGTTGATGTATTTTGACTTCATATCTCTCAATAGTATCCATTCTATAACATTTATTATCTCTTATAATACTTGGATACTCCATCAATTTTAACACATTAAAAGTAACTTCCTGGTCATTAACTCTCGTAGTTAACCATCCTTTTGTTAAATCTTTCTTTGCTCGTCACGTAGCAAGGAAAGCTCTCCCCAAAATGATAGGTATTTCTTTATCTTTCTCCATATATCAAATAAGGAAATCTAGATGAAAGATAAATTTATCCACTTTTACAAGTACATCTTCTTTACCTTCCTTAGGATAAGTAATAGATCGATTATCTGACTAAAGGGTTACAGCAGTGGAAGAAATATCTTCTAAGCCTAATCTCTTGGTAGACAATGGTGTGATGTTAATGCTAGCTCCTAACTCACAAAAGTTTTTTCAAAAAAAATTTCTCAAATTGCATAAGGTATAGTGAAGCTACCAGGATCTTTGAGTTTTTTACAGAGCTTTTTTTATAAGTATTGCACTACATTCTTCACCTAGTACAACGATATCATAATCTTTGAACTTCCTCTTTTTGTTTAAACTTTATTTCATAAATTTGGAAAAATTTGGCATCTATTATAAGGCTTTAGCAAAAGGAATGTTAGTTGTAAGCTTTTTAAATATCTCGAAAAACCTTAAAAATTGCTAATCCAACTTCTGTTGTCCAAGTCTTTGAGGAAATGGTGGTGGTAGTCTTTCTAAATTGATTTTAGTTCTAGAGACATAATTTTTTACCTCCTTAGGAATAGTTTCTTCATGTGTTTCAGTTTCTTTATTCTCCTCAACTTCTATCTCCTTTTTAATTCCATCATTTAATTCCCTTCCACTCCCATGTTGGATAGTTTTAACTTGCTCTTGCTCATTGTTCATATCTTTCAGATTTATTTTAACATTACTAGAAAGTGTTCCCTGAGGCATATTGATAAGTGCATTAGAAATATCTTATGACAACAATTTGACTTTGTAATTAATTCCCCATCTGTAACACCACTTCTTCTATAAATAAATTCTTCTCCTTAAGTTGTTTGTTACTTGTAAAACCTGGAGGATAAGAAGGTCTATAACTAAGACTATCCTGGTTGTTCCAGTTCCCAATGAGTTTGCTTGATTGTTTCGCAGTTACTTATTTCTGCCACCAGAATTATTATTCCAGTTAAAGTTAGGGTGGTTTTTCTAACCTGGGTTGTAATAGTTAGAATGTGGATTATTATATGTATTGTTAATTGCATTTAAATTCACTAATGATGTTTAAAAATCAATCATCTATCCTAATGAATTTTCTTCTATCACATGAGGTGTTTGAGAAAAATTCATTCCAAATTGATCTAACATCCTAGATATTGTAGCAACTTGAGATGCTAGTATAGAAATTACATCATTATCATGAACACTGGCTACTTTCTTAGGATTTACCCTAGCCATCACTTTAATTAATGCATAAGTTTAATCAAATGGTTTTGACATTAATGATCCTCTCGCAGTAGCATCAATAATAAATCCAAGGGAGCCTTCTAACACATTATAAAGTGTTTGAATAATTAACCAGTCTAGTAAGACATGATGTGGACACTTTTTAAGGAGTTCTTTATCGTCCCATGCTTCGTATGTTGACTCACCTTCATATTGAGTAAAAGAGGTAATATCATGTCTACGCTTAGCAGTTTTCAAAGGTGGAAAATGCTTAGCCAAGAATTTTTTTGCTAACTACCCCCAAGTTCTAATAGATCTGGATACTAATGAATTTAACCACATCTTAGTGTTATCCATTAAGAAAAAAGTAAAATGTCTAATTCTAACAACGTTAGTTGATATGCCATCATATTTAAATGTCGTACACAATTCTCAAAAGCTTGCAAGGTGTAAGTTTGAATCCTCAGATGGTGTTCCCCCAATTTGAATCCTCAGATGGTGTTCCCCCAAACTGATTGTTTTGTACCATTTGAATAATAGCATATTTAAGTTCAAATGAGTTAGTCGCTAGAGCAGTGGCTTGTATACTTAAGTGAATTTCATCTACTATAGGGTTTCCATTTTCCCTTAAAGGTCTTTGTAAATCATGATGTTCATTTTCAACAGTTTGGATATTTAAGTGATTTTGCGATGTGTTTGAAATTTCTTGAAAATTATGAAGTTATTTTCATTTTTGTAGGGAATTAAACCTTCAAACCCCAAACTACACATGCACAATTAAAAGTTCATAAATTAAAATTAAAACAAAACCCTTAAAAAAAAAATTTTGATATTTTTTATTATTCAATTTTTTTGTAGAATTTTTTNTTTGTAAATCATGATGTTCATTTTCAACAGTTTGGATATTTAAGTGATTTTGCGATGTGTTTGAAATTTCTTTAAAATTACGAAGTTATTTTCATTTTTGTAGGGTGTTAAACCTTCAAACCCCAAACTACACATGCACAATTAAAAGTTCATAAATTAAAAGTAAAACAAAACCCTTAAAAAAAAATTTTTTTTGATATTTTTTTTTATTTAATTTTTTTGTAGAATTTTTGATTTTTTGATATTTGTTTATGTTTTTATATTTTTAAAAAATAAACAAATTCTAATAAAAAAATAAAATACAATTCTCCTAAAACAAATCTACAACCAAATAAAAATTAAAAATTCATAAGTCTGAAAACCATTAATTCCCCGACAATGGCGCTAAATACATGACCCGACCTACAATTACGTAATTATTTAAGTCCGAAAACATGACAAAATGTTGACCAAATTTATATTCAATGGCTAGTGTGTAAATGAGATATTGTGACAAATAGGAGCATACCTATTCGTTACCCCTTCCCAAGTAAAAAGAACATTGACTAATCTAATGCTAGTTCCTGCTTGGGTGGTTATGCTGAGTAGATTCTAGCCTCTCACTTCTAGATTACCAACTGTGCCCTCTCTATAAGAGTAACCAGAGACTCTTAGTTCCAACTTTAGATGAAACTGATAAAGGATCTAACCTGTCACCCTAGAAACACCAGTTATATGCTCATTAGAACTTTTCTCCCTATCTATTTGCACTCCCCATGGATTTGACATCCTCTTCCTCCAAGGTTTAGTGTGGTACTTACTCTTTGGTGAAATCAAAGCCCTCCCGGGTCATTATGTTGTGCAACGGGTTTTAATATCATAAATGACCAATTTGCAAATTAAATGAAAAACCAGTGAAAATAACATCACAGATTGTTTGAATAAAAGAAATCTTAAAAACATTCTAATCACACATCACTAATTCTTCTAGCAAGAGGATACNGACCAATCTAATGCTAGTTCCTGCTTGGGTGGTTATGCTGAGTAGATTCTAGCCTCTCACTTCTAGATTACCCACTGTGCCCTCTCTATAAGAGTAACCAGAGACTCTTAGTTCCAACTTTAGATGAAATTGATAAAGGATCTAACATGTCACCCTAGAAACACCAGTTATATGCTCATTAGAACTTTTCTCCCTATCTATTTACACTCCCCATGGATTTGACATCCTCTTCCTCCAAGGTTTAGTGTGGTACTTACTCTTTGGTGAAATCAAAGCCCTCCCAGGTCATTATGTTGTGCAACAGGTTTTAACATCACAAATGACCAATTTGCAAATTAAATGAAAAACCAGTCAAAATAACATCACAGATTGTTTGAATAAAAGAAGTCTTAAAAACATTCTAATCACACATCACTAATTCTTCTAGCAAGAGGAAACAAAAAAAAAACTACTAAGAAATAATGGGGATAATATACATAAAAACTAAGTTTACAAGACAAATCTTACACAAAAGTACAAATGCTTTTCTCAAACTTCTCCCCAAGAAATCCTCTAAAGTTTTCTGATAGAACTTGATTCCACGTGACTCACACAAAACTCTACAATCACCAAACTCCCACTATAGTAGCCACCTTCCTCTATAGTGGCCTAAACTACTAAAAAAGCAAAGTTTTTCTCCTCCTTGGACAAGTAGAAATGTTTTTTATATATAGAGCTATGAAAATAAATAAGGTTCACGTAAGACACCTTTTCAAAATTCATTGAATCTCAGGAAAATTATTTTTGGCGCCTAGGCGCCCAACTATCATGCCCAAGTGCCAGTCATCGAGTCTCCCCAGTGCCTAGGCGTCAGGTCAACTTATATGCCTTTTAGCTTTATTTGACCAATTTTTTCACCATTTTTACTTCTTTTTTTCTTAAACTCCATTTCTTGCACCTAAAATCAGAAACACACAAAATAACTTTTATTAATGTGCAATAAAAAGTGTGGCTATAATTTAAAACAAATATATAAAAAACTTTAATAAAGAAGACAAAATACAAAATCTCACCCAAATTCATGAATAATAATAATAATAATAATAATAATAATAGTAATAATAATAATAATAGTAATAATAATAATAATAATAATATAAAAAGAGAAAGAAGAAACATTATAGGATAATCAAAATGATAGTTAAGATGGAGAGTAAATAAAGTACTAACTTGCATCACTTGAAGATAAGCTCTGTCGAAGATATTACAAACTAGACAATAATATGTTTGTAGCACAATTTTGCTAACATCTCCTACATTCAGTATACCTCCATCAAATCAAATTTATCGTTCAATTTAACCTTTGTTTTTCTGTTAACAACTATCACATTGTTGAAGATATTATCAAATAAATTTTTTTCTATGTGCATGACATCAAGGTTGTATCTGATCATGTTGTACTTCCACTAAGGCAGATCCCAAAAAATTTACTTCTTGGTTCAATTATCAGTGACAACAAATTTGGATGAATGATGCAAAGAAAGGTGAGGGCATATATTATATTTAAAATGTCACAAACAATTTGCATTATATCTTCCCCATATATTTTTGGCGTTGATGAGGATTTCCCAATTTTGTTTCTCCTAACTGTATTCATGTTCCTTCTGAAAGGATGTTCATCATTTAGAAACATATGGTGACAGTCAAACCATGATTCTTCCTCTCATGCTGAAGCGTAAATGCATTAGATTAATCCATGCAATATCGACAAGCTAGCTTTCCAGTGGTGCTCCACCCAGATAACATTCCATATGCAGAAAACTCACTTATTGTCCAAATTAATGTTGCTTTTAATAGGAAATTGTGATTCTTGGATACATCATACATCATGACACCCATTTCTTAAAGAATTTGTTGCTCATCTATCAATGGCTGAAAATATATATCAATCCTCCCTTTAGAGCTACTAGAAGTAGTTATAATCAGTGTCACATCTCAAGTGGAAGATTATTTAGTGTAATAATCATCGACTAATAAGATTATGGCATTGTGGTATGATTATATGGTGTGAAGCCGTCTAACCATAAACATAGCCAGACATTATGTGCCTTTGGATAGCACCCCTAATATAAGCGATCACAAGATTTTTTGGCCTTCCCATCTGCTAGATGACTCATTGAGTTGTTTCTCTTGATCTGCTCTGATTCCACGTCAACATAGAGCAGTGCACATAAAACTTTATAGACTATGTAGATGTGGAATAAGATGTAGCTACAAAAAATTCATCGACATCATTCAAGAACTCTTGGGTGATCCCTTTTCTATCTAGTTAAAGTTTATTGTACATCCACGATCTTGATGTAGGAATATCCTTGTGTACCTTCATACATGAGAATAATAAACACATTATAAAATGAATTCAGTTGAATACATTGTATGTAATTATTTCAATAGATCAACTGCTTGATTTGCAAAAAAAGTGATGAAACTTGACAATAATCAATGCAATTTAAAAGCAACGAACGTCTTAGATTGCTTTAAATTCATAATGTTAACAACTTGCGGAGGTGGTTAGGGCTATCAAGAACTGATTATTAATGAACATTTATGTCTATTTTTCTCTAATCTTAGCTTTCACTGTAGCTACAACATCCCTTTTGGTGATAAAATATGACAGTAATATATCTTTGCGGAGTCTAGTATTGCTACTGTGACATATAATATTAGAAAGAGCCATCCTAATAGACTGGGATTCAATGTTCAACCAATAATGATCTTTGGCGGAACTAACATTACTAGAGTGTCACACAATCTGACTTGAAGTGGATCTAATTTTTCAGATATAAAATTGTCTATCACCGAAGCTACACCAAACCTTGCACGGGTTTATTTCTTTCATATTTTATTTTCCAAATGGAAATTTAATCATAACACTAAACATACTCGTCACTGCAAACCTCACAGGTGATTTACTGTACACCTAAAAATATTTTCTTGGATGGATATATTTCATATGATGTAAGAGTTTCACTGCGTACTCTAATGCAAAGTCTAATTTCCACTTCCAAAATGGAAATTCACTTTAAAATCTAAGTTATCAGTTTCAAAATTGAAATTCACTTTGAAATCTAATTTACTTACCAAAATGGGAATTATGACAATGAAAAATAGATTTTAAATAGAATTTACAATTTAGAATTGAAATTTTAACTTTTAAAGTGGATTTTCATTTTGAAAGTGAAAATTATACTTTACAAAGGGGGCAACAGTGAATACTT
>JXCR01135720.1:231631-277879 GCA_002079205.1 Phalaenopsis hybrid cultivar | reverse complement strand
AAAAAAAAAAAAAAAAAAAAAAAAAAAAAAAAAAAAACTGTTCCAGAGAAAAGTAATGAGTGAGAAATAAAAGCAAAGGTAACGTTCAGGCATGGTACAGTTGTGGAAGCGTTGGATAATTTAGACTGAAACATCAGACCACGTCTCTTCCAGGAAGAGTGTTCTCTGTGCAATGATGACTGGCCGGCGACGTAGGAAGTGTTTATTATCTTACTGTGTGAAAGTTAAACTGTTAGTACACGTCATCAAAAACAAACAAAAAGTAGATGGAGCATTTCTTCCCCGCACTAATTGCGTGGAAAGAAGAAAATATTACATGTAATTTATGTTTAAAGTTTAATGGTGAGGTATGATGTTTTAAGCGAGCTCACTGCAATATATTGATATTGGTTAGTATTTAAAATAGTGGGATTTAATTGACACGTGACGTATTGATATTGGTTAGTATTTAAAATAGTGGGATTTAATTGACACGTGACGTACCAATATTAGACTGCAGATGCATGCGAACTCCGTATATAATATATTTTTGTGAAAGAAAGACCAAACTATTGGAGAAACAAATAACCTAAAAAATTCATTATGCGTGAACATGATATATGATCACGAAAAAAGAGTGGCGCCGATTTGATAAATAGAAAAAATCACAAACATCATGCAACAAATAAGCTATTATTACCTTCTTCGTAAAGTACAAAGTAGACCTTGTCGCAGCTTGTTGCAATTACGGGTCTGTTTGGGGCAGCTACAGCTTATTCAGCTTATGCTGATAAGCAGCTTATCCTGATAATCTGCTGATGAACAGCTGATCCAGATAAGCTGACTGGCTGTTTGGTTGCAGGGTTTGAAAAACAGCTGATTCTGGACAAATGACCATTCTGCCCCTGTTCTGGATAAATTGTTTAGTTGTTTGGTTTTTGCGTTTTATAAACAGTTTATTTCTAGTTTTTTTTTTTTTGTAAATGACTATTCTAGCACTACAAAGTGTTTTTTTTTGTAACAGAACTGTAACGGCTACACATGTGACAGTTGAGAACCAAATAGACCAATTCATGACAGTACAACAAAATATTATATACTTCACTTAATAGTGAGTATCAAGAAAACATGAATTTCTAACATAATAAAAAAAATGAATTTGACAAATATATCAAAAAGATTCAACCAAATTTTATATAAAAATAAAAACTCATGATTCAAAGTAAACATAAATAGATGAATAATCTACCATCCAAAGAAGGCAGTAGACCCATAATGATGGGGATCTTGTTTGTCAGGAACGCTTGCATAAAATTTTTGTATGTAGAAAAGCATATAATAAGGGCAATCCAAAAGAACCACTTGGGTCATATGACTTAGCATAACCCTCTAAAAATAGAATTTCACAAACCCAACTCAAAGATTTAAACAAAGTATAAAGAAAGTGAAAATAACCAAGTTTAGATGTTAGATATAAATACATATAAACTTTGTGGTATGCATGCACATCCTCATCAAAAATATCAAAGCTAAAATTAAGCATAAATGAGCCCATACAGAGAAATGAGCCCATTGCACTCAAAACTAAGACCTTTGAAAACCCTTTACACCTCCTTTATCTCCTTTCCATACAGAACCAACTCTCCACTGAAAATCTCAATGATTAGCTGAAAAAATAGAAGAATCCGGTCAAATACAACCAAAACAAATCACAAGATTTAGCATAAGGGACGGAATAAGAAACCCAGATCGAGAATAAACGAGATGAGCAACAACAGAGCAACAAAAACTCACCTTTAGCGCAAACCGCGAGCAGCGCGGTGGTGAGGAGGGAGAAGAGAGTGAGAATAGGTGGATGGATCAAGCAAGATGCAATCCTTTCTGCAGACTGAGATCCAAACGGAGACAAAACTGAGAAAGGGAATCTGATCGAGAGGCGAGCTGCAGCTTAGCTCCTAGAGCCTCGCTACACCAGAGATCCCCTCTAGCTAGAGCCTCCCTGCACCAGAGATCCCTGCGATCCCTTCCTCGCATGCCTAGGTCTACGGCCAAATGGGGAAGAGGAGGGATGAGAGGAGGGAGGAGAGGAATTTTCTTCCCTGGAGAGCAAATATGGGTAGCGACGGAGGCGACGGAGGCAGGATCAGCTACGATCGGGTTTAGCGAGGGTAAGCGAGTAAAAGCTAAAGTGCAAGTTGGTGTCTAATAGAAAATATAAAATGCGTTTTTTTAAAAACTCATCTAAAACGCGAGAAACAAACAGTGAGACAGCGTTTTGAAAACGCCGCCACACTTATAAGCTGCCCCAAACGGGCCCTACGTCATTATTCTAAATAACATTTTAAACATATATTTTTTTATTAATGGACCATAATTTATTCATTAATAGTTTATAATCGAGAAAGTGATAAAATTGAGTTTAAATTTTAGTGGTAAAAGAATAATTATTTTGTCCTCTCTCTACCCATAAATGTTGATTATGTCTTCCTTAAGAAATTAAAAAACAATTGAATATTTGAAAAAGAGGAGAGATATCATAAATTTTACAGTCTAAAAATGGATAATCATAAATCAATATTTTTGCACTAGTTTCCCAGTTTATGTATTTATTCTTCTTAATCTGATGTCGCATAAGTATAAAAACTTTAGTGAATGCAAGAAATACATGTGGTGTCAGAACAAGATTTCAAAATTTGTGATTTTCTATTAAAAATATTTCTTTTAAATGATATCAATTAAAATATTATCATCAACTTTCCTTTTGTTGTCAATTTTGTATATTTTCCCAGACAAAATTTATTGCTCTTCTAAATCTTTTTTTTTACTAATAAAAATGTTTGTTGGTCTATGTTAACGAAACATAAAATAATCTGATGGCTGGAAGAAGAGATGGCGTGGAATCATGGGATCCGCCAGAGAAAGTCCAAAGTCTCACGCTTTGCTATCAGCTCATACAGGTTGGAAGGAAGATATCCTCGAGACAAAAAGAATCCAATCATTCTCCTAAAATTCTACAAGCTCAAGACTCTTGAGACAAGTTTGATATCTTTTTATTTGATTAGATCGGAGGATCGAGCAAATCCGTTTGGACCCTCAGCAGCTAACCAGAGTTGTCTGGTCCGTACTTCCAAGCATATGCCCTTAAGAGGTTGCCTACTCAATAGAGCCTCCAATTCCTCAGGGAATGGTCGTCTCTTACAAAAAGGACAGGGTGGGAGCCGTCATAAGCTCCTGACTCTAGCTGATTGGACGCCTTCTAGGGTCTCTACCCCATCCATAGAGTAGGAGCTGCTTAATTTGCAAAACAGGAAGGAAGGGGATCTTGAGACTAGAGACACAACCCTAGAGGTTCCCATCACAGAGAATTAGCCCAGTAAACATAAGGTATTTCCCAACATAGTTACAATACTTAAATGGGCTCGAGAAAATTGATCCAGGAATGGGCATTTGCTAATCCTTTAGGCGAGTCGAGAGGTTGATCATCGCTAAAAATTGAGAAAGATTCTGCTACTTCACTGCAGTAGCAATAGTCCCAATGATTCCTGAGTTCTATGCCAACTTGCGTTTTTCTTCAAAGGATCACATCTTTGTGAGAGGAAAGAAAGCTGAGTTTTCTGGAGAAAAGATCAATGCATTTTATGGACTAAGGAATGTATTCCATTGTGAATATGCTGCATTCGTGATGACTGACTCATCACTGGATGAAGCAATTGCTTTTTTCACTGATGGAAGGGGAGAATGGAAAATTAAGAGCAATAAGAAAGTTAATTTCTCCACTTCCATGATGACTTTTCAATCAAAGGTATGGTATTACTTCATCTCTGCAAATTTACTTCCAACAAATCATTTGGGTGAAGTAACAAAGGAAAGAGCTGTGCTAAACTTCTACATTCAGAAAATGAAGGCATCTCATGTTGGTTCTCTTATAGTATATAATGCTCGAAGCACAACAAGGAGTGCTACAGCTAGTAGTTTGGGATATCCTGCCCTGATTTTCACTTTATATGAACAATCAAGAGTAGAGTTTCATAGAAATGAAGAAAAACTGCAGCTCTAGAAACCAATTGAGATACACAGTCCAATGATTTGAATCATTTGCTAAAAGCAGGAGTGGAGGCAGTGATAGACCCTCAACATCTGCTGCAGAGACATCTACTTCTCGCTCTGCTTCACTTGAGATTATCTTGGAGCAGCTTATGATCTAACAAATGGATATTGTGATAATGCAAAATAAGATTGGAGGAATTAAAGTAAGGAATGCATATAATGATGAATATAAGCAGAGGAGAGTTCTGCATGATATAACATATCAGGAGGCTATGACAAGATTTCTTAGGGGTGAATACAATGTGGGATTTCCAACTTGCTCCAGCTTTACTCCTAATACGCCAGATCATGAAAAAGAAGAAGAAGAAGAAGAAGAAGAAGAAGATGATGATGATGATGATAAGAAAGAGGATGAAGACTAATATTTTAGGAGTTTAGTTTGTCTATTTGTTTGTTATTTTGATTGTGCTGTTATTTGTTTTTTTTAAACTGTTATAGGAGGAACTTTCATATTAATGTTGTACTGAAAATTGTAATAGAAATTGTAGATTTTGACTATTTCTGCATATTTTTTATTTTCAATTTCTGTTTATGTTTTTAATTCTTAGCAAATCCTTTAAAATATATTATGTTTTAATTAATGCTTTAAAGCCTCTATTTTAAAGTTAGTTCCTGCAGTATACGAGAGCTTAATTTCATATTCTGAAATCCTTTACAGGTTAGTTTTATTTTTATGCAATTACTGTTTTCTTTCACTTTCAAAAAAAATTATACTGAACATTTTTAATGACTTAAAAATTTAAGTTTAGGGGAAAGAAAAATTTCTTTTAAAAAGAAGCAAACAAATTTTTTTTTATCATCAATTAACTGAATTTTTAAAATTAATTTAACCCAACCTTTGATATTACGATTTAACTTTAAATGACTATATTTATGTTTGTAAATATTATGACAAATTTAGGTAAACCTTTTTAATAATGAAGGTCAATTATAAAGTTAAAGATATTTGGTATGAAAAGATAAGACTATGTTTTCCTATTAAAAGTAAAGAAATTTGTATTTTTGAAGTATTAAGATCTTTAGAGTTTAATGTAAGAAGAAAAGAATGAGACTTTATGAAAAATCATCAAAACTGATATGAATTTATAAAGTGAAGAAAGGTAAGAAGTTTTAACTTTCAAAAGAGGATAGTGAAGTTCAAAATTTTTAAAGGCTATCCAGATATAGTAATCCTCATTTAAAAAAGAAAAGAAAAGAAAAAAAAGAAAGAGAAATGAAATAATTGAAATGATCTTGAAAAAAAAAGAATAAAAAGGAAAAAAAGAGAGAAAGAAATGTGAGGAGAAGCTTAAGGAGATGCCTAATAAAAAATTAACTTCACTTGAATCAACTTGAGGAAAAGACTTTATTACATTTTTTAAACTTGTATTTGTGTATTAGCACCCTTACTAGTAAAGTTTTAATCAAGTTCTTTTTCAAATGGATATTCTAAACATCCTTGATATGACAAGTTATATTTCTTCTTGAAATGAATAGAGATTCAAAAATCATAGATTTGATTATTAATTACTCTTAGACATAAGTTTTAATCTAATTTATTAAAATTTTTTCTTAAATTTTACTATTTTATATATTAAACTAAAGTACAAAAGTTTATAAGTTAATCTCTATCCTAAGTCATTTTTTAATATAGTAAAAGCGTCACTTGAGGACAGGTAACATTTAAGTTTGGGGGATTTTGATACACCAAAATAATGTGTTATTTTAAGTATACATTTTATGCTTATTTTTGGTGATATTGCACTTTAAATAAGTGTATTTTTAGGTTTTCGTTTCAGGTATATCAATTTTAGGAATTTGGAGAAAAAGTAGCAAAAGGACTAAGTTTGGAGCCAAAATAGCAAATTTTGTGAATCTGGCGCTTGAAGCAGCAGACTTGGCGCCTGAAGCACCATATTACTGAAAGGCAAAACTTGAAGTGCCAGAACCTAAAACAGCCAGGACTTAAGCAACTTAACACCTAAAACACCAGAATCAGCACCTGAGGCGCCAAAAATGACTTTTATGAATTAAGGCGGTTCAGGACAAATTTTTCGTGAATTTTGAAGGGTCTACATGTTCTAAACACCCCATGGAGTGATTCAATGCATCTAGATACTTTGAAAAATTCTTTGATGAGGGGATATGTCTATTGAATCAATAAACATGTCTTCTGGAATTCAAAAGGTTTAACTTTTGGATAGAATTTTGGAGGGAATTTTGAATTTTTTTTTTAGGGAGGAAGCCCCTAATCAAAGAAGGGATGTTTAGGGTAGAAGAGAGAAGAAAGGGGAGGCGTGCAAGGTTTAGCAATAGAGAGTGAGAGAGTTAGAGAGAGAAAGTCAAGGGCTTGGAGATTTTCTTCAAGGGTTGTAAGAAGAGAGGGAAAGCGAGAGATTTTTTCTTCATTACATTTCCAAGAGAGAATTGATCGTGCTTGTAAAGAGGGAAAGTGCTTGAAGAGAAATATTACGGATTTGCTTGTGAAGGTTTATGAGATAAGTTGTGTCTTTTATTTCTTTATTTTATAAACTTATTTTTATATATGAAATCCGTTTTTTTGTATCCTTCTCATGAATTCTGAGTAGTCTTCTTTATCCTTTGCCCTACTCTGAGATAAGGTTTTATGAAGAATTAATTTTGTTTTATACGACTTTAAATGCTAAAAATTTGTGATGACTTGAACTCCAATCTTTTTTTACTTTTTAATTTGGCCAATTGAAATGTAAAAATGTGTTGAGAAACATATGGTCCAAAAGGGCTATGATTTCAATAACATGGTGAGAGTCACATTTGATTCCATGGGTGAGGATGTTATCCATGAGTTTGAGTGCAAATAACTAGAGAAATATACTTTTTAGATGCAAAATTGGAGATTTTAAGGTGACAGATTAAAATCCCCAATTCGATCCAGTTGATTGGAAATTAATGCGAAATTGTTAGCCCTCAGGCAAGGGAGTAGTGGGAGCTCTGGAGTGGCAGCCGGTATCCTCCCAACCTAACCACATAATTAAGGACCAAACTTTAGATTAGTCAATGTTCTTTATGTAAAATAATTATATATATTTTATAAATGATTTTAATTTCTTCGCAATCCATATACTCATTATAAAGCGGAGGGATAATATATTAAATTTAAACTCTTCATCTCAAAAACATTTTTTAATTTTCATAAATTTACTTTCGAAGTTTAGTAATTAGTTTAATTAACTTAGTTCTTTTAACTGCATTTTTTAACATACACTCAATTACTTTAGATTTGAATTTTGTACTTAAGTTTTGTAGTTTGAATTGTATTTTAAATTATATTCATAAGAATTTATTCATGAGCATTTCCAACTTCCCCGTGGGATCGATATATAGGACTCTATTAGAGCCTTTTATTACTTGAGTGATACGTATACTTGCGTTATTATTACAGGTTAGGCAGTTTAAAGATTTTAAAAGATAAAACTAATTTTACTAAATTTATTTTCATTTAGATTTGAATTGCATATTTATTATTAGCACTATCGTGTGTGTGTTTTGTAGTATTAAAAAAATATTTATAAAAACAACACACAAAAACCACACATCACTTACATTTGACCTAATGTATTCTCTTCAAACATTGAAATTGGTTGAGAAATATTCATTTTAAATTGGTCTAATTTCCTTAAAATTGTGCCAACTTGATTTGCTAAATTTGCAAAAGCATTAGATTCATGAATATTGGCCACTTTCTTAGGATATACCCTCTTAGAAGGCCATTGAAATTATTAGTAGCCATCTCCTCCATTAAAGCCTAAGCATCATGAAATGGTTTTAATATCAATGAACCACCAGCAGCGGCATCGATAATAGATCTAAGAGATCCAACTAATTCATTGTAAAATGTTTGAATTATTAACCATTTTGGTATAACATGGTGTGGACACTTTTTCAGTAGTTCTTTAAACCGTTCCCATGCTTCATAATTAGATTCCCCTCAAAATGAAAAAAAAATATATGTGATATCATTTCTAAGCTTTGTAGTTTTTTATTGTGGAAAATATTTAACAAGGAATTTCTGTGCTAAATCACTCCAAGTTTTGATAGATCCAGGTGCTAACAAATTTAACCATATCTTAGCATTATCCCTTAGCTAGAATGGAAAAATTTTAAGTCCTATAACATCATCCAAAACCATATCATATTTAAACTTAACACGTAATTCTAGAAAATTAGCAAGATGTAAATTTGGATCTTCAGTTGGTGCTCCCCCAAACTGGTAATTTGATATTATTTGGATAATAACAGGTTTAAGTTCAAATTAATTAGGCACTACAATTGGTTCTTGAATACTACAATAAAGTTCATCTACAAGAGGGTTTGCATAATCTCTTAAAGGTCTAAATTCTTGATTAATTTCAACATTTTGATTTTTTTGGTTTTCCATTTATTGAAATCTGTGATCTTTTTCTGTATTTTTTATTTTCTTAGTATTTCTTAAAGTTCATTCTAATTCAGAATCGTAGGCCACTAGTTCCTTAGAACCCAAACTACGCATATATTACTACCAAACAACATAAAATAAAATCACACAAACAAGAACTTATATAAAAACAACAATGCAATTTTTTTGTAATAAATCTAATAAGACATTCTAAAAATAGAAATTTGCTTTCCTAAAAATTCCTTCAAAAAGTTTTTTCTTGTCCCCAGCAGCAACGCCTAAAACTTGATCTCAACTTTTACTATAGTACCACAAAGTATGTGTGGTTATATTCTCACTTTTCTTATTTATATTTTTTTCTTTACAACGACACCAAAAACTTGACTTTGAAACAAATAAGAGTGTAACTATTATATTTAAATATTGGGATACCAAGCAAGTATACATATCATTATCAAGTAATATAGGGCTTTTTGATTAAGCCTTGAATATCGAACCTAAATGGAGAATTTCAGTCTCTTAAGTGAAATTAGAAAAAAATCTCTACTTTGAAAAATATTTTTACTCAAACTATAAATGCTATTATAGGAATGAAAGTTTGATTCTTTTTGGTAATTTTTGATAATTGAAAATAAAGTAAACAACTAACTAAATTTAATTAAATATTTTTAAGATGAAAGAAATATAAATAAAATATCGTTTTTCCTTATCATGAATCAGTAACAAGTATATGAATTCTGTCGTGGAAGTATAAAAAATTGTGTTGTGCCAAATAGGAGCAATATTATTCCTTACCCTTACTAGAGATGCTATAAAGAACATTAACTAATTTAAAGTTTGAATAGTCTTGAAGATGGGCTAGGTAGGGAAGATACTAGCTCTCACTCTATAGTTCCCTCTTCTCTCTCCACTTGGGGGCTAACATCGCATATCAAGACCTAAAACAATAAATTGAATTGGGAGCTTTAGCTTACCACTCTAATGTCCTCTAACTCTACACTCTTCAAGGTTTAATTCCCTAATTATTTGCACTAAACCATATTAATTACATTCTCATCCATACAATCTAATGTGATTTTTATCATTAGTTAACTAAGACAATATTGTCTCGAATCTTACATGTTCTCACAAAAAATATTAACATCATAATTGGCCAAATAAAGAAGTAAATGAAGTACAATGATTAAAATCATTACAACTTATTCCAACATTAAAGATCAATACATCACACACTTCCATCCAACACTTAATTACATATCATTTAATGAAAAAATATAAAGAAAACTACTCAGAATTCATAGAGAAAACACAACAACACTTAACTTTAAAAGTAGAAATCATGTAAACACACAAGAAGTCTAAATTAAAATCAAATGTAGTCATAAAGATAAAAAAATATTTCAATCTCCTCTCCTCCAAACTCTTGAAGTTCATTTGAATCTCTTCTCTTCCTTTCTCTTACAATACTCTCTACCTTCACACTATAACTTCTCCCTTTATTCTCTCTAAGAGAATATTAATTCTAATATAAGAGTGGTAGAAAGAAGTCTCTAAGAGAGGGGACGACAATGGCTAATTGAGTGTCTCTGATCATTCAATCCAAGTCTTTTCTTTTATAGTTTTCCAAAAGGTGCTTTGGTGTCTCTTCAAAAATGTGTCCACATTCAATAAATCTAGAGTTGCATCCTTTCAATAGTCATTTGAATGTATTTTCAAGTTTATTTACCATAAACCACGTTTTCACCAAGAGTTGCTTCAAACGCCCCTTCAAAAATTCTTCCAAATTCATTGAATCTTCAAATAAGCACCTTCGGAACGTAAGCGCGAGATCTGTGGTGCTTAGGCATGTCCTTCTCTGTTATCCTGACGCTTAAGAGTCATTCCTGGGCACTTAGTTGCCGTATTTCTTTTGCACACCTTCTTCATTTTTGCTCTGATTTTGATCCTTTTTACTTCTTTCACCATGTTTCATCTATTCAATTGTACCTAAAAGAAAAACACATAAATACCTTCCATTAAAGCGCAATATCCTAAAAAATATGTATAAAAATGTGTACATAATTGATATATATTTTAGGTGTGCCACTGCGCTTATAAACTCCTCCATAACTTTTGGGCATTGGTAAACTACGCCATTATAATCCTCTTAAACTCAACAAAAGATGTGATTACTACAAACAGATAGGGATTTTGGTGGGCGTAGAATTGATGTTTCTAGGGTAATAGACTAGATTCTTTTTCAAATTTGGATTAAAGTTTGGATCGTGAGGGTCCTTAATAGGTCCTATTGAGAGGGCACAATGGGTAATTTGGATGTGAGAGGCCACAATCTATTCATCACTACTATACAAGCCAGTTAAAAACTCTAATTTAGCCAATGTTATTGGCTAGCACTGGGAGGGGGTAAAGAATACGAATGCTCCTATTTTTCATAATACATCATGATATTTTTACTCATTCCAATCCTACATAGATTAATATCTCAATGCAAGACGAAAGATCTTTACATATTGTTCAAACTCGTTAGAATTACTTTTATTAAGTTGTTAGATATAGTTATTTTTATCTACTTTAGTTTAATCTTAACTATTGTTATCATTTCATTTTCATTTAAATATGCAATTTAGATAGAGTTTACATTTGATTTTTCCAAACCTTTTAAAGTAGTTCAACTATCCTCGTGAGATCGATAATGGGGTTTTTATGGAAAATATTATATTACTTGAAAGGATATGTATACTTGTATAGTACCTCTGGTGTGAAGTATTACTACTTATTTTTCATATCATCACATTAAATCACACTAACTGCTAAATATAAATTGTATCAAGTCTTAGACATTATTTTGGAGATTAAAAATACAAGTAATGTGGGTGGGGTCATGTTTTTGGCACCGTTGTCGGAGATAGGTAATGGAAACTTCTTAAATTTGAAAAGTAAACTTTTTGATTTGTAATTTTGTTTGAATTGTAGATTTTATTTTATTAAAATTTTAAAACCTTAAAATTTTAAAAAATAGAAAACCCTTAAAAAAATTGAAAAAATTATTTTAAAAAAGTGAAAAAAATCTCTATTATTATAAATTCTATTTTATTTTGTTGTGATATTTTAATTTTTGAATTTTATTATTTGTATGCATAGTTTGAGATCAGAAGGATTAGTGCCCTACAATTCTGAATTTGAACGTACTATAAGAAGAATTCAAAAAGAAGGAAGACTTCATAATTTTCAAGATATGGTGAACACTTCACAAAATAATATTAAAATCCAAATTGGTGAAAATGAACATCATAATTTACAAAAACTTTAAGGGATTATGCAAACCATATGACATATGAAATTCACTTAAGTATTCAAACTCCAGCTGTAGCGGCTAACTCATTTGAACTTAAACATGCAATAATACAAATGGTACAAAATAATCGTTTGGTGGAACACAAAATGAGGATCCAAATTTACATCTTGCAAGTAGTTTAGAATCGTGTGCTACAATTAATTATGATGATGTATCAATTGATGTCATCAGACTTATTCCTTTTTCATTAAGGGATAAAGCTAAGATGTGACTAAATTCATTAGCACCTAAATTTATTAAAACTTGGGGAGATTTAGCACAAAAAATTCCTACATAAGTTTTTTCTATCTTAAAAAACTATAAAATTAGAAATGATAATAATTCCTTTACTCAGTGTAAATGGGAGTCAATTTATGAAGCTTGGGAAATATTTAAGGAACTCTTTAGGAAGTGTCCACATTATGTTTTATCAGACTAGTTAATTGTTCAAAATTTTTATAATGGGTTCGTTGGATCCCTTAGATCCATAAAATAAGCTACTGCTGGAGGTTCATTAATGTCTAAATCATTTAATGAAGCCTATACTTTAATTGAAGAAATGAATACAAATAATTTTCAATGGCCTTTTGAAAGGGTAAACCTAAGAAAGTAGCCAGTATTCATTAAAATGATGCTATTTCATTATTGCTACACAAGTTGCTGCAATAGCTATGAAAATAGACCAAATTGGGATGAATCTTTCTCAAATACCTTAATTAATTGAAGAAAATTCATTATCCCAAATGATTGATTCTTAAACTTCATTAGAAACTATAAATGCTATTAATAGACCCAGTAGCCCATATTCCAATTATTATAACCCAGGTTGGAAAAACCATCCAAACTTTAACTAGTAATAATTCTAGTGTGGAAGTCAACAATTGGGGAACAATCAAGTAAACCCATTGCAAAACTGGAACAATCAGGGTAATATTAAATTTAGACCTACTTATCCTCCTGGATTTAACAACAATCCACAAGTTAAGGAGAAGATGTTGTCTTTAGAAGAAGTGGTGCTAGATATGGGTAATCAATTACAGATACATAGTTTTGCTATAAAAAACATAGAGAATCAACTCAAACAAATTGTTAATGCACTTAGAAATAGACCTCAGGGAGTACTTACTAGTAATGTTGAGATCAATCCTAAAGATAAAAATAAAGAGCTAGAACAAGTTAAAGCTGTTAATCTAAGAAGTGGGAAGGAATTGTGTGTTGATGTTCAATAAGAAATCGAACTTGAGGGAAAGATAAAGAAACTGAAAAACCTGAAGAAACTATTTCTAAGGAAGTGGAAAAATCTGTTTCTCTAACTAAGAAGAATGAAGAAATACCACCACCTCCTTTTTTTTAAGGACTTAGACAAAAGAAAGATGATCAACAATTTTTCAAGATTTTTTGAGATATTTAAAAAGCTTATAATTATTATTCTTTTTGTAGAAGCTCTGGAACAAATGTCAAGTTATGCAGAGTTTATGAAAGAAATTTTACCTAAAAAAAGGAAGTTTGAAGATTATGAGACTGTTACACTTAGTGAAGAGTGCACCATAATTCAAAAAATGCTTTATTAGAAACTCAAAGATCCTGATAGTTTCACCATATTTGTGCAATTGGAGAAAAAATTTGTGGAAATTCTTTATGTAATTTGGGAGTGAGCATTAATCTCATGTCATTATCTATATTTAGATTACTAGGTTTAGGAGATATTTCTCCCTTTACTGTAACCCTACAATTAGCTAATCGATCTATCATTTATCCTAAATGGGTTATAGAAGATTTGTTGGTTAAAGTGGATAAATTTTTTTTCCTTTTTGAGTTCATTGTATTGGATATGGAAGAAGATAAATAAATTCTTATTATTTTAGGAAGTCCTTTCCTAGCTACTGGATGTGCAATGATAGATGTGCAAAAAGGAGAATTAATCATGTGAGTTAATGATCCGGAAGTAACTTTTAATTTGCTTAAATCTATGAAATATCCTGATAAAAGAAAAAAATGGTAAATTTTACATAATGGATATAATTGTCTATATAATTGTTAATCATTTTCAAGAAAGATGTGAAGTTATATCGGATCAGAAAGATGAAGTAACCTTAGTACAAAAAGAATTAGAAATTGAAAAGGATTTTGAAAGTGAATAAAAAAAAAACCACTAGAAAGTTAAATTATGTTCAGGAAAAATTTGAAATTTTGGATATTATTGAAAATAGTAAACCTCTGATACCTTCTATCGAAAAACCTCTTGAACTTGAGGTGAAAGTTCTACCTACTCATTTAAAGTATGCATTTTTGGGGAACTCATCTACATTACCTGTTATTATATTTTTAGATGTGATTGATGAACAAGAAAGAAAGCTATTAAAGACATTGAAAAATCATAAGAAAGCCTTTGAATGGACATTAGCTGATATTAAAGGATACAGTCCTTCAATATGTATGCACAAACTTTTAATGGAAGATAATTGTACATGTAGAATTGATCCTCAAAAAAGTTTAAATTCTATAATAAAAGAGGTTGTTAGGAAAGAAATATTAAAGTGGTTGGATGTTGGAATTATTTATCCAATTTCAAATAGTTCATGGGTTAGTCTTATTCACTATGTTTCAAAGAAAGGAGGAGTACTGTTTTTGCGAATGAGAAGAACGAATTAATTCCTACAAGACATGTCAATGGATGGCGAATCTATATCAATTATAGAAAATTGAATGTTACCATGAGGAAAGATCATTTCGTCTACCTTTTCTAGATCAAATGTTAGATAGAATAGCTGGACACCATTATTTTTGCTTTTTGGATGAATATTTTGGATACCACCAAATACCTATTGTTCCTGAGGATCAAGAAAAGACTACATTTACTAGTTCGTATGAAGCATTTTCTTTCAGGAGAATGTCATTTGGATTATGTAATACAGCTACAACATTTTAAAGATGTATGATGTCAATTTTTTTGTTATTTAATTGAGAAAGGAATTGAAGTTTTTATAGATGATTTCTCAGTTTTTGCAACTTCTTTCATTTCTTATTTAGATCATTTAACGAGGGTTCTAAAATGTTGTGAAGAAAAAAAAAATTGTTCTTAATTGAGAAAAATGTCAATATATGTTTGCAGGAGAAATCATTTTGGGAAAAAAGATTTAAGAGAAATACATGGAAGTAGATCCAACAAAAATTCAAGTAATTGTTGAATTACCACCCCCTACTAATGTTACAGGAATAAAAAGTTCTCTGGGTCTTGCTAGTAAGTGTTATATTAAAGATTCTTCTAAAACTTCCAAGCCTTAATGTTAATTATCAGCACTAAAAAGTCGGGTGGTCTCTAGTTGGAAGTTGTTGGTTGCNTATATATATATATATATATAATTTTAGAAAAATATGAAATCAAACCGATCTCATATCTTTCATATTTTAAATGAAAGAACATTATACCTCAAGCCGTGTTTCTATCTCAAAAGATAATCACAAGACTTCAGAGAGGCGCTCGATCAAATAAATTAAGAAATATATGACATTTTTTTGGTCTACGAAAATCATTTTATTTATAAGATGACAAGTTCCCTTATTTAGCACGAAGAATTAAATAGGGTTTATATTAAGCTGGGTTCAGAAAATCTTCCTATAAGGGCAAGTCCCTATAGTTAATTACATCTTAAATGACCGAAGTCACTCAAGAAAACTCTCAATAAAAATGAGGGAATATTATTTTCAAGGAGTTCAAAGGAATAAGAATTTTCAACGAGATCAGACAAAGAGAAGTGAAAGGGGAATGACTCAAATTTAGAACATTCATTGTAGAATCTAAAGAAATAAGAATTAGTGGATGTCACAGATCCTAAAGAGAACATCAATGACTTCCTAAGCTATTCTACTGTTTGGCTTCAATTTTGAGGAGAAATTATTCAATTGTTTCATCCTGCCAATTTTATTGGTTAGGGCTTACATCCATATGAAATGATCACACAAATAGCCTGGAACATATGAGGATTTAGGTCGTGACGAATGAAAACCTCAGAATCCTAAAATGAGTTAGGGCTTTTTTTTATAGTAGTACCATACAAAGGCCTAAAGATGAGTTGAGGATTTATGTTGCATAAGCAAACAACCTCGAAGTCCTATGCATTGTTGTTTAATTTCTTAGGAATGATTTAGCTGAAGTAGATGTGTTCTATTGTTGAAGATGATCATGCTACACATGGTGTTAGCTCCAAGCTTTTCGTCATAGAACATTCGAGTTTGATGTTAATTTTAAGTGTACATGCAATTGTTGAGTCAACGAATCTGCTACCGGGTACCTCCTATAAAACCAACTACTGGCTTCCTAATTTAAGGTATAGTGTGTAAAAGAAACAGTAGTAGGTATAGCAAAGGAAAGCAGTGAAAACACAATATGTATAAGAATAGTAAAGTATGGAGTATAGGAAAGTAGCAGCATGTACAGTATATGGGAATTGTAAAGTGTGCTATAAAGTAAAGCACTGTAAATGTAAAATAAACCTGCATACCTAGGAGGTCCGCTGCTCCTTTAAGTGTGGTTGATGTAGCAGGTATAAGTATAGTGATAGAATTTAAGAATTGAGCTAGCATACATTGCATAAGTAAAAGTGAGCAACAAAATAAATGCCACCTAGAAAACTCGAGAAAAAGCGACAAATGACCCGTGACGGAAAACTCGAGAGAAACACAAATGATAACTCAAAGAAAGTCATAAAAAATGGGAAGATCCTGGAAAAGGCCACGAGTGCTTTACCAAAAGATCCAATAAAATCACACAAAAAATGCAAAGAGAGAAAACCGCAAGAAATTAGATCGGAGTCAGGCTCAGATACTATATATTTATACTCGAGGGACGTTGAAGGCTATTATCGGTCACACAAATGTATAGAGCCCACCACTCAACTAGAAGGGTGTCCTACTAAACCTAACTTAGGAGGGTGCTCCTTAGCCCGGTACCGATAATCAACAAGTGGACAACCAAGTAACAATACATTTAAAATTTATATTTTAGCATGTAGATGGGTTTCGGGCATACAAAAGGAAGTTGTATCAGTTTTATTGTAAAAATATGTTTTATAAATATTGTATCTATTCTTATCATGTCTATTCTTATCAGTTTTGAAAATTATGATTTTCCATGAGTCGATCACACCGTCGGGCGTAGGACCGCCAGCAACGCCTGCTAGTCTAGTGTCGGTGAATGATACTATCGTCCTACGGTTCACCAGGTCCTTGGATTGGATTCTGATGTTGTAGGATAGAATATCATTCTGCTCTACCACTGGTGTGCCTTTGTCATCACCGCCCTAAGCTCCAAACAAAATCAATCTACTTACGACCTTGCTTAATGGTTCATATATTGCAAAAGACTATTGATCCCGATTTTTTATATGTAAAGATTTATGAAGTTGACTCCACTATATTGCCAAAAACTTGATCCTTGTATGAAAATTAAGTTCTGTAAAATATATTTAATCATAGGCAATTAATAATGAGATTCTGCACAAGTATACGCATCGTTATCAAGTAATAAAGAACTTTTGATTTAAATCCCAAATATCGATCCCACAGGGAAGGTGTAAATTGACAATTATAAGTTTTACTAGAAAATTTACAGAAAATCAAACGAAATCACTGTCACTAATTTTGAATGTTGAGGAGTTATCAAAACTAAAGTACTTAACTATTAGCAAAACAGAAATGCAAAGTTTAAAAACTAAATACTAATCTACTAACTATGTTTATGTAATGAAGATTTCTTATGTGAAAAAGCATCCTTCTCACTACAATGAGGTTTTGGTGAAATGAGATGAGATAAATGTTTATAATATATATTATGCCAAATAGGAGCAATTATAATTCTCTACCCTGATACAGTGCATAGAAAATCATTGGCAAATCTTAGGTTTAGTCCCTAAATTTGTTGTTAGGCTAGGAGGATATCGGTTCCCACTCCAGAGCTCCCACTTCCCTTCGCTGAAGGCTAACTCTCGCTTTAGTTTTTAAACACTAAGACTGAATTGGGGATTTTAGTCTGTGACCCTAAGTTAAACACTAAGACAAAATTGGGGATTTTAGTCTGTCACCCTAAAGATTCTCCAATTCTACATCCAATAAAGAATATTTTCATATTTATTTGCACTTAATTCTATGAACGAATTTCTCCTCCATGAAATCAAATGTGATCCTTACTTTGTTGTAGAACTCATACTTCATTTCACGGATCATATGTTTCACAACATATTTTAAAAATTCAATCGGCCATATCGAAATGTAAATTAAGTTCAAAGTTGAAAAATCATATTTTATATTTTAACTATTGGCACATCATATTATCTCTTCATTTCACCATATCTCAGAGTAGGGAGAAAGATAGAGTAAACTACTCATACTTCATGAGAAAGACAACAAAAAACAAATTTCATATATAAAATAAAGTTCATACAACACTAATAAACAAACAAAACTTAACTAAAAGTATTTCTAAAAAAAAAATGCCTTGTAGCTTGTCCTTAAAAATGCAGGAAGAAGATATCTCTCACTTTTCTCCTTCTCCAACACTCTTACAAAAAAATTAACATTAAATCTCACCACACAAACTCTAAACTAAAAATAAAACATCACTAATGGACTCCAATATGGTGGTGGAATAAATATGGATTATGAAGAATGACAAAATTGGAGCATTGTGGAATGTCTTGGAGCGAAAAGGAGTCACTTTCCTGATGAATTTTGGCCCAAAATAAAGCCCAAGGTCAGTTATTTAAGAGGAGCCTCTAAAAAAGATTCAAAAATCATCCAAATACACAAACCTTCTAAAAATGGGGGCTGAACCACCTTTGGCGCCGTCGGTGCTAGTTCTGGCGCCGTCGACGCTGAGTGAAAATTTCAGCTGTTCTGTTGTTTTGCGCGATCGGCACAGCCCTTGGCATGCTCGGTTCTACTTCTTCAAAAATGTCATTTTGACTCCAAATTCCATCATTTTTGCTTCCTTTTTTACTTTAAGTCCTAAAAATCAATAAGCTGCAAGAAAACATCAAAATACATTCCATTAAGGTGCAATATCACAAAAAATAAGTATAAAATAGGGGTCTAAAAATGCATATATTTTTGGTGTATCAAAATCCACCAAACTTACATGTTATATGTCCTCAAGTAACTCCTCTACTACATAAAAATATGACTTATGGTAAAGAATTTAACTTCTAGACTTCCATATTTAAATTCTCTGAACATAATAGTATAACTTAAGAAAAATTCAAAACAACTCAAGTTAATACTAAAGGTGCTAGGATATTCAGTAATTAAGTCTAAGATTTATGATCCTCTATTTTTTCAAGAAAAATTGTAATTTTTCATATTAAAGTCACTTAGAAAATTCATATGAAAAAAAACTTCATAAAACTTTACTAATCATTAAGCTAATACTTAAATAAATGAAAATGTGTCTAAGTCTTTTTCCTTAAGTTGATTCAAGTGAAGCCAATTTTTAATTAGGCAACTCCTGAAGCTTCTCCCCACATAATTTTTTCTTTTTTTTTCCTTTTTTTATTTGCTTTTCAGGATAATTTTTAATCCCCTTTTTTCTTTTCTTTCTTCTTCTTTTTTTTTTTATATATGTGAGGATTACTATATCTGGATAGCCTTTAATGATTCTGAACTTTACTATCCTCTTGTTAAAGTTAAAAACTTGTTACATTTCTTTACTTAACAAATTTATATTAACTTAAAGATTTCATAAAGTTTAATTCTTTTCTTCTTACATGAATTTAACAAATTTATATTAACTTAAAAATTACATAAAGTTTAATTCTTTTCTTTTTACATGAATTCTTTTAAGATTTTTAATACTTAAAAAATACAAATTCCTTTACTTAAAATAGAAAAACATAGTCTTATTCTCTTTTATCAAATATCTTAGTTTGTCGAATTAACCTTTATTATTGAAAATTTTTTACTTAAATTTACTATTTATTTAGAAACATAAATATAGTTATCCAAATTTAACCCCTAATACCAAAGGCCATGTTAAATTTAAAATTTTTTAAAATGTAGTTAAGTGAGGACAAATAAAATTAAGTTCACTCTTTTCTTTTTTAAAATAATGTTTTTCGCCCCTAAACTTAATATTTTTTAAAAGATTTACATGAAGAACTTTAAAAATAAAAGGGTAGAAGAAAGCATTAAATACATACAGAAAATTCGTACCTGTTGAAGATTTTGATTTTTACAAATAAATTCTAAAATACTGCTGATGCTAATATGAAAAACTACAAGGCTTAAAACAATAAATTGCACATAATATATATAAAATTTATTGAGAAAGAGTTAATTACAATACATATAATAAAGTGCTGAAACTAACAATATAACTAAACTAAATTCTAAAAATGAAAACAGTTTGCACATTACAATTTCACATTACAACATAGCAACAGTCTCAACAATATCACAAAACAAAAAATACAATCACAAAGTACAACATAAACAAATAAACAAACAAAAAGATCACCAGCCATCATCTTCTTCATCATTAACATGTAACTTTTGCTGATATGGACTATAAACAGGGTGAACAGGGAACTAAACTGTATGATCACCCCTCAGGTATTTCACTAAAGCATTATCATAAGAAGCATCATATTCAATCTTCTGGTGAATCAGATCGTCTGTATGAGCATTTCTGGCCTCCATGTTCTGCATCCTATGATCCATGCTTAAAATATCTCCCTGTTGAATCATCATCTGGTCTAATAACTCCCTATTATTGGGGTCACTTGAAGTAGGCTCACTGAAAGTAAGGGTCCTATAATTAGAAGGAATATCCTTGGCCTTACTTCCAGATCTCCAATCAACATGGGACTCATAAGTCTTAATTTTTGTAGGCCCAATCGGTCTCTGAGGCTCAATCCTCTCCTCATTAATACTGAAATCAACTCCTGCATGCTCACAAAGTGTATAAATGAGTGCAGGGTGTTCCAATCCACTAGTGGTCTCTCCTAGAGCAATAGATGGAGTGTTCTTATAAATGATAGAGCCTACATTTATATCCATCACTTGTTGAATACAGTAATTCAGGATGGCTCTATGCTTGGTCACTTCACTATGATGGTTTGTTCGAATCCTCCTCCTAGAAATAAATAATGTCAGGCATTAGATACTACATTTAACATAGAAAGGGGAAAGTTTACTTCCATTCTTTACTTTCCAAGCCCCATTCTCACCAGGCAGAAAAGAAATAACCTCATCTAAAGCCTCATTTGTGGTAGAGAATGAATGATTCTGGCATCTATAAATATCTTCTAATTGATAAAACTCATTTATTTTTCTTGGAGTAAACTCCACCCTTTTTCCTCGAACAAAAACAAAATATCAGAAGCCTTCGGAAAGTTGGCATAAAATTCCATAACTATCCCAGCTATCACATCGATAATAAAATAGCAGAAGTTTTCCCACTGCAGAGCGATAATCAATCGTTCAACTTCTCCTCCCGAATTTTTGAAACCTCGATCCGAAATCACTTTCTTATTTTCTCGAAGACTATGAAATTGTGCACTAGCTTTAAAGCTAACAAACTTTTTCTTATCATATTCCTTTTTTTTTTGCTCAATCTAGGTTCCATAGGAAATCTAGAAAAATTTGATAAAAATCTGAATAAATTCCAAAATTCTAA
The DNA here is from genome assembly GCA_002079205.1 of Phalaenopsis hybrid cultivar. Lineage (NCBI taxonomy): Eukaryota > Viridiplantae > Streptophyta > Magnoliopsida > Asparagales > Orchidaceae > Phalaenopsis > Phalaenopsis hybrid cultivar. Next base: position 256,399 of record JXCR01135720.1, on the reverse strand, counting down.
AAATCAAAATGTAAAGCACTTTAAACTTAAATTCACTAAGTAAAAGTTTTTCACCAAAGCATTTTCTCAAAATCTCTCAAAAAAAAAAATAAAACTTTCAGACCTAAGCAATGTGAGAAAAATCTTTGGTGAAAATAAAAATGTTTTTACTTTAAAGTATAGCTCTTACGTAGAGAAACTGAAATCCAAAGTTACTTTGCCTATAAATAGCCTTAAATCCGGCCAAAATCAAGCCCTAGGTGTGAAAACCGAAGGTTGAAGGTGACTTTAGGGGTAAAAATGGAGGTTTTTCGGTGAAAATCGTGAATTAAAGGGTTATTAGTACTCTCGGGTCGAAAGTGTCGTCAGCGTCCATGCCAGCATCGTCGGCGCTGAAGGCCCGAAATTCACTATTTTGATTTTTTTCAAATTTTCAATTCTCTTTTAATTTAATCCAAAGTTTTTTTAAGTATTTTTAAACAAAAATTTTTATCTAACAATAATTCACAAATAAGCATTTCACAAACAATCATTTTCACAAACAACAACAAACTAACTTTTATATATGAAAATACACTTTTTACAAACATATTTTACAAATCACAAATTCACACCTATTAAGCAAACTAATTATAAATCTGCATCAAAATCGAACCATAACACTAAACGCTGACACAAAACTATATGCATAGTCAAAGTTTTTTCAAAACTATATACTAATTTTCTTTCATTCTCCAATCAAGGTGATACAAAAGGGACTTAAGATCTCCCATTACATTCATAATACTATGAAGTTCCCATTCAATTTTCTTCAATTTCTTCTCCAAAGCAAGCGAACTTCCTACTGTTGGTGGTATTAATGGAGTTGAAGCATGTGAAGAATGATCCATAATAGCATTTAGTGCTTCATTTCCATTACCAACATATTGATCATCAATCGGGATCATGGGCTCCCATGGTAGTAAAACTTTTTCCCAACTTTTATATGTCACTTGGGATTGACTGCAAACCAGAAAAGTTGTAGAAGGTTGCCCAAGTCCATAAATTGGCCCATTCATAATGATACCATAATAGATTTAAATATGATTAATCCTATATCAATAGGTTTTTCCATTTGAATACAATAGTTCAAAATAGCACATTCCTTGGTGACTCTACTAATCTTCATAGTAAGGAGTAATTTTGCACAAATAAAGAAATGTCATTGCTTCGAAATTGGATTAAGTGATGAAGCAAGAAAACTAATATATCCTTCATCTCGTACTTCCCACATATCAATTTCATTCATCAGAAAATTATAAACATCTTGCATCAAATCTCACGTAGGAATGAAATTTGTATAATGACGATTGAAACATTTTCTATCATATACAATTCATTAATCCTCGCAGGAGTAAATGGTACAGCCTTACCTCGTACGAAGACAACTCCTTCAATAATTCCATGTAGATTTGCATAGAGCTCCTTCACTACAGGCATAACAACCACAACGATAGTGTAATACAGAACTTCCCATCTCCTTTGCAAAATGATCTTGTCAGCCAGAGCACTTGGATTGATCAATCCATGATTAACAAATCCTCTATCCTTGATCAATATTTTCTTTGTAATAACTTTATCGTATAATCTCTGCATGTCGAAACTAAAAAACTTTCTTCTATTAAAAACTCCATACCTTGAAGTATTTCTAGAATTGAAAGCCATGAAATCTGAAAGTAGGAAGTTTCTAGGCATCCTAGGAAGTTTCTAGGACTTTAAAAACACCTCCTGGCGGTTATTATGGAGTGAAATCCAACCAAAGTCTGCCAAAAGTAGTCTGAACCGTCAAACCGCTCTTGACGTTGTCGGTACTCCCGATTGGCACTGCCAGCATTGAGGTCAGTTTTCTTGGGCACCGTTGGCGCCCATTCTAGCATTGTCGGCACCAGTGGCCAAAATTTTGCAACTTTCCTTTTTTGTTCAATTCAATTCTAACTTTTTCTCCAATACTAATATTTGACTTAATTTATAATAAGTGCAATTGTGTTGGATTATTATCTACTAATATATAAGACACTTATCAAACAAAATAGTAATACATAGACATATATGTATGGGTTGTCTCCCACAAAGCACTTGGTTTAACGTCGTCAGCCCGACACACCATTTGTTTAGTTGGGTTGACTTAACATTAAAACTTCTTTAATTGAGGTATGTGCCCATCATAATAATGTTTCAAACGATGCTTATTAACTTTAAATACTTATCGAGTGTTAGGATCTTTAATAACAATAGTTTCATAATGATAAATTTTAATCACCTTAAATGGTCCTAACCATCTGGATTTCAGTTTTCCTGGAAACAATCTCAATCTTGTATTATATAATAGAATGTCTTGTCCAGGTTTAAATTCCTTCTGAATAATCTTCCGATCATGCTATATTTTCATTTTTTTCTTTATAGATTTTTGCATTATCATATGCCTCATTTCTTATTTCCTCAAGTTCATTGAGTTGTAATAATCTTTTGTCACCAACATCTTTTAGATTAAAATTAAATTCTTTAATAGCCCAAAATGCTTTATCCTCTAATTCTACTGGTAAGTGGCATGTTTTTCCAAATATCAGTTTGTATGGGGACATTCTTATAAGAGTCTTATAAGCAGTTCTATATGCCCGTAATGCAGTATCTAGTCTAGCAGACCAATCCAATTTATAAGGATTTACAGCTTTTTCTAAAATATATTAATTTCATGATTTGATATCTCTGTTAGACCCCTAGTCTAAGGATAATAAGCAGTAGAGAATCTATGCATAATATCATATTTCTTAATTAAATTTTTGATTATCTTATTTCTAAAATGAGATCCTCCATCAGTAATGATTACTCTCGGCATTCCATATCTTGTAAAAATAACACTCCGAGCATCACATCTAGGTACAACAATAGCTTCAATCCATTTGGACATATAATCAACAGTTAGTAATATATATAAGTTTCTAAATGAAGACATAAATGGTCCCATCAAATCTAATCCTCACACATTAAAAATTTCAATTTCCAGTGTGTAATTTAGAGGCATTTCATTTCTTCTAGAAATATTTCCTACTCATTGACATCTATTGCACATTTCAATATATTCATTAACATCTGTAAAAATAGAAGGCCAATAAAATCCAGCTTGCAAAATCTTATATACAGTTCTATTTGTTCCAAAATATCCTCCAAATTCATAATCATTACATCTTTCAATTATCTGTTGAGTTTCTTCCTAAGGCACACATCTTCTAACAATTAGATCTTTAAATTGTTTATATAAATATGGGTCATCCCAAAAATAGTCTTTTGAATCATATAAATTTCTTTAATTGTGGATTTTTCATATCACGTGGTAAAATATCACTTACAATATAATCCACGATATTAGCATACCACGATACATCCATTTCATCAATACTATATAACTGTTCTTCAGGGAAATTTTCTAAAATTTCATTTACAAAATTAGTTAATATTTCTATTTCTATCCTAGAACTCTAAAATTTCATTTGTAAAATTAGTTAATATTTCTCTTTCTAGTCTAGATAAATGATCAGCTATTTGATTATCATTTCTCTTTCTATCAATCAATTTTATTTGCAAAATTAGTTAATATTTCTAATTCTATTCTAGACAAATGATCAGCTATTTGATTATCATTTCTCTTCTATCAATCACAGAAAAATCAAACTCTTGTAATAGAAGTACCATCTAATTAATCTTGGTTTAGCATCCTTCTTTTGCATTAAGTATTTAATAGCAGAATGATCTGTATGCAATACACATTTAGTTCCAATTAAATAAGGTCTAAATTTATCAAAGGCATAATTAATAGCTAATAACTCTCTTTCAGTAGTAGTATAATTAATTTGAGCATCATTTAGAGTCTTACTAACATAATATATAACTTTAAAAACTTTGCTGCCTTTATCCTAATACAGCCCCAATACCATAATCACTAGCATTGCACATTATTTCAAATGATTTTTCCCAGATAGGTGCTACTATTATAGGGGTAGTGACTAATTTTTTCCTTAATAATTCAAATGCTTTTATGCATTCCTCATCAAAATCAAATTTATTATCTTTTTCTAAAAGTTGGCATAACAGCTTAGTTATTTTTGAAAAATTTTTTATGTAGCGCCTGTAAAAACCATCATGTTCTAGAAAACTTCCACCCCTTTAACATTAGTAGATGGCGGTCACCTCCATGCCTTTTTCAAAAATTTTATGCCCAAGCACAATACCTCCTACAACCATAAATTGACATTTTCCCCAATTTAATACTAGATTGACTTTTTCACATACTTCCAAAACTTTTTCTAAATTATTAAGACATAACTCAAATGATGTCCCAAATATAGAAAAATCATTCATAAACACTTCCAATCCATGTTCTATAAAATTGCTAAAAATTGACATCATGCATTTTTGAAATGTTAGAGTTGCATTGCATAGTCCAAAAGACATTCTATGAAAAACAAACCTTTGATATGGGCTTGTAATTGTTATTTTCTCTTAATTCTCTGGAGCAACTGGAATTTGATGATAACAGTACATCCATCTAAAAAGCAATAATATTTTTTCTCTGCCAATCTATCCCAACATTTGGTCTAGAAAGGGTAAAGGAAAGTGATCTTTTCTGGTGGCCATATTTAATTTTATATAGTCAATACAAATTCGCCAACCAGTAACTTGTCTTATTGGTATTAATTCATTTTTTTTGTTTTCTTCAGCAGTCACTCCTCCTTTCTTTGGAACACAGTGAATCAGGCTTACCCAAGCACTATCTGAAATAGGATATATAATTTCAACATCTAATCATTTTAAAATCTCTTTTTTAACAACTTCTTTAATTGTTGGGTTTAATCTTCTTTGAGGATCAGCTTTAGGTTCATATTGTTCATCTAACGAAATTCTATGCATACAAATTAATGATCTAATTTGTTTAGTATCTGCTAAAGTCCAATCAAAAGCCTTTTTATACTTGTTCAACATTTCTATTAATTTTTGTTCTTGAATTTGAGTTAACTCAGAAGATATAATAACAAACAATATAGATGACTCTCCTAAAAATACATACTTTAAATGGGCAGGTAATATCTTTAATTCAAGTTCAGGTGGTTTAATACTTAAAGGAATAAAATTTTTTCTATCATTTTCCAACAAGTCTAACGTTTCAAATTTACCCTAAATATAATCCAAATCTTCTCCTTTTATTTCATCTTCATTCTCAAAAATTTCTCCTTGCTTTAATTTATCTTCACACTCATTCTTAAATTGTTCATTACTCAGATAATCAGCTACTTCCATCCTAAAACATTCATTATCTTTTTCTAATTGCAGGATATTTCATAGTTTTTTGTTATATTAAATTTTACTTCTTGATCATTAACTGTCATTATGAATTCTCCTTTTTGCACATCTATTACAACTCTTCCTATTGCAAGAAAATGTCTCCCTATCTTCCTCCATATCTAATACTATAAAGTTTACAGGGAAAATAAATTTATCCACTTTTACTAGTACATCCTCTATAACTCCTTTTAAATAAGTTATTGATCGATCAGCTAACTGAAGAGTTACAATAATAGGGGAAATTTCTCCCAAATTTAAACGTTTAAAGATCGATAAGGGCATAAGATTGATACTCGCTCCTAAATCACATAAATTTTTTCCATAAAAATTTTCACCAATTGCACAAGGTAAGTAAAACTACCAGGATCTTTTAAATTTTCAGGAAGCTTTTTCTGAATAATAGCACTACACTCTTCACTGAGTGCAACGATCTCATGATATGTAAACTTCCTTTTCTTATTTAGTACATCCCTGAATAATAGCACTACACTCTTCATTGAGTGCAATGGTCTCATGATCTGTAAACTTCCTTTCTTATTTAGTACATCCTTCATAAATTTCACATAACTTGGCAATGGTTCCAAAGCTTCAACAAAAGGAATATTTATGTTTAATTTCTTAAGGATTTCCAAAAATTTTGTAAATTGTTTATCTTTTTTTTTTGGCTTCAGTCTTTAAGGAAATGGAGGTAATGGTTTTTCTAAAAGAACCTGTGTTTGTTCATTTTCATGTTGATCATTTTCCATTTCTTCCTTCTTCTCATCAACTTCAGTTTCTCTTTGGATCCTTGTTTCAATTTCTTTTCCACTTCATAATTGAATAGCTTTAGTTTGCTTTTTATTTTGATCTTTTGAATTAACTTCCACAGTACTCGAAAGAATTCCAGAAGGTCTGTTACTAAGTGCAGTAGCAATATGTCCTAATTGATTTTCAATATTTCCAATAGCAGCCCCTTGATTTTGTATTTGATTTTCCATATTCAACATCACTTCTTCCATCGTCAACTTTTTTTCCTTAACTTGTGGGTTAGGATTAGAGTTAGATCTTGGAGGATAATAAGGTCGAAAATTAGGATTTCTTTGATTGTTCAGATTTCTTAATGGATTCACCAGATTGTTATAATTATTCTAAATAAAATTAAGGTGATTTTTCCATCTAGGGTTAAAATAGTTAGAATAGAGATTGTTATTTCGATTATTTATAGCGTTGAAAGTTTCATAAGATAGTTGAGTATCAATAATCTGTCCTAGTAAATTTTCCTCTAATACTGGGGTTATTTGAGAATAATTCACTCCTATTTGATCAATCTTTTTAGAAATAACAATAATTTGAGATGCCAAAATTGACATTGCATTAGAATCATGAATACTGGCTACTCTCTTAGGATTTAGCCTTTCAGAGGGCCATTGAAAATTATTAGTAGCTATTTCTTCAATTAAAGAATATGCTTCATCAAAAGGTTTTTACATTAATGATCCACCCACAGCAGCATCTATAATAGATCTTAGTGATCCTACTAATCCATTGTAAAAGGTTTGAATTATTAACCAATCTGACAAAGCATAGTGTCGACATTTTCTAAGAAGATCTTTAAATCTTTCCCAGGCTTCATATATCAATTCCCCTTCAAACTATTTCTAAGCTTAGCGGTTTTTTAGGGTGGAAAATATTTAGCCAAGAATTTTTGTGATAGTTCGCCCAAAGTTCTAATAGATTCAGGTGCTAATGAATTTAACCAAGCCATGGCTTTATCCCTTAATGAAAAGGAAAAGCAGAGCCTAGCATAGGGGCAAAACTGACCCATTACAAAGGAAAAACAGAGCCTAGCACAGGGGTAAAACCGAGCCATTACAAAGAAAATATTGAGTCTAGCACAAGGGCACAATCGAGCCTAGCATACGGGCAAAACCGAGCCCAGCACAGGGGACCAAAAGTCTCATTCAGCATGTGATTCAAGTAAGAGGATAAAAAGGAGTAGGGAAGCCAAAAACAAGCCACCCACATAAGTTCCAGGGGCTTTAAAACCAAATTTTCCATGCAATACATGTTTCAAACAAAATGGAGCAGCTAGGAAGCAAAATCAAGCCATCAAAATTGGTCCCAAAATCAACATTCCATCTATCATATATTTCGGATAGGTAAACCACAACAATGGAGCTAAACCAAGACCTAAAAATAGGCCCCAAGAGGTTTAAAATTAAAAAAAAAAATTCATCCAACATGTGATCTAAGCAAAGAGAACAACCACGGGGAGCCAAACCTAGCCCCCAAACAAGATTGCATTTTTTTTCTTTTTTTAACGAGAAGAAACAAAGCATAGTAGTGCCCTCCAACATGTGATTCAAGTAAAAGAGTACCAGGAAGCAGAGAAATAGGGCCAAGTCTCTCCCCCTTCAAAACCAACAGTCCCTTTAGCATGCAGTTAGAGCAGAAGAGGGGAAGTAACAGAAACAGAGGAACAAAAATGAGTCCTCAACTGATATACATGTATTGTTTATTTATTTATTTATTTACATTCATAAGACAAGGTCATCATAAGGAAAGAAGAAAACAACCCCCCTTAAAGGCTAGATTAGCCCCTAAATACCAATGTCTAGATATAAACACGCTAAGAACATAAATAGACAGTCTACACATGCTTGAGAACTGAACTATGCTTTTCTTACAAACCCAAATTTTCAGCTGAGCCTCATGAACATTTAAAATGGGCCAACATCATAATACCAACCGAAAATTCCTCCATGTAGTCATTGTCAAGCAGAGCAGAGAAAGAAAAGAGAGCATAGAAGGGTAAAGAGGATAGCTTGCTTGAGACTTTTACAAACAACAGAAAGAAAATCCATAGAACCTCTGAACTCCAACACACAAAGAACTAATTGAGGATAAATTTTAGCAGAAACTCCCCTCCTAAAATTATTTTGCTAACCAAAAGACCCCTCCAAATGGGGCTTTCATAGGCAAAGAGGAAGGTGCTTGAGAGAGTCTTTGCAAGGGAGCCATGGAGCTTTCTATCGCTTGCGGATCGAGGAGGGTAGAGGAGCAGGCGTATCATAGAAGATAGGATTGCTTATGGGGGTTGGGTTGCGTGTACAATCAAGATAAGCGAGAGAAAGGAGCATTGAACTAGGGTTTCACGAACGATAGAGGAAGGAGCAAATGACGTAAGCGAATGAATTAGGGATTTTGGGAGAGAAGAGAAAGGGTTATATATTATAATAATAATGATAATAATAATAATAACATTATTATTATTATTATAATAAGCTCCATTTTATGTTATTTATCCCAAACATTTCATCATTGTGAAATGAACATCTCCCCTAGGTAAAATCAACGTTCCAGACAAACTGGTGTAGTCAGTTTCGTCATCCAAGGTTGTCTGGGCAACCTCTTTGAGGACCGGGTCGAAAACGCTTCAAATTTGATTTTCAGCAAAATTTTGGTTTGAGCTCAATTGATTGATTAAGATTATGTGGATGGTTGTCATGAGAGGTTTAGAAAATATTTGGAATGATTTTGAACTGATTTGGGAGTTCACTTTGGTAGATTTTGGTAACTTCATCAGTTTTGGGGTGCTGGGTTAGTCTAAGGTTGGGTTAGGTCCAAATTGATGGCCCAAAATGGTTTAAGGGAATGTAATAAAGAGTTCTCAACATAAATTGGGTGTAAATTTTGGGGTTTGGGCATTCAATTTGGTGACATTTGGAGATATGGCTAAATTTGGGCAAAATTCAGGGTTTTGGATTTAAGTTAAAATTCAGCTCAAAGTATGGGTCAATTGGGTTGAGATTTAGTTTGAATTGATCCTATGAAAGATGAATTTGAGTTTAAAACTAAAATTTCTGGAAATTGGGATCAAATTGATGGACATTGGGGGTGAATTTAGGTAATTCAGGACAAAAGGCTGAGTTGGGTATTTCGGTGAAATTGAGGTGCCAACCACCCTATTTGGGCTATGGACCAATGGAATCTCCATTTGGGTCCTCTATGTACTGATGCTAGCTAAAACCCAGCCTAAGGCTATCGGGTTTAGGGGACCATATACATGAGTGTCCCAAAGGATCAAGGGATGAAAGTCAACAAGTTGGGCTCAGGATTGTGAGTAAAAGTGAGTGAAAGTGAGCGAACTAGCTCCAAAATGTCACCCAGGGTCAGCCTTAAGGTCAAGTTGTCCTATGGGAACTCTCCTTGAACTCGTCTATAGTGGCCCCACCTACTAAGTGCTAGATGTTAGGACCAACATGTGTAACCTCAAGTTTAGCAAAGAAGAGTTTAGAGTTTTTAATGGTGAGGGTTTCTTTTTCTATTTTTCTAGGAATAGTCGATAGGAAAGTCCTATGGCTAGACCCTAGGATACTAAATAAAAAAAACTAAACCTCAACCAAAAGCGAGGTCAAAAAATGGACCCCCTATAGGTGAGGTGTGCTGTGCAAGCACACCGCGCGTATTGACATTTACCGATTAGATTAACAAAACCAATACAAACTCCTAACTCGACAAACCTAGAAAGAAGTGTAGAATCAAGTGTTAGTTGTTTTCGCTAAAGTATTAGAAAGTGAATATCTAAGTGAAACTGAGGGTTCAGAACTCTTGCTAGGGATTTGAGAGTGGATTCCAAATTATTATATTTCAGGTGTTTCTGGAGAATGAGAATTAGTATTTTGTTGCTGACCCTGAGATGGGAATTGAAATTTAGGTATCAATCCTAATAAGAGAGTTGGAATTTAGGTACCCACCTCAAAAGATAGGAATCAGAATTTAAGTGCTGACCCCGAGATGACAATTGAAAATTAGGTATCAATCCCAAAAAGGAGAGTCGAAATTTAGGTGCCGGCCTCGAATGATAGAAAACATAATTTAGGTACTGATTCCAAAAAAAGAATTGAAATTTAGGTATCAATCTCAAAGGGAGAATCAGAATTTAGGTATTGACCTCAAAAGATAGGAATCAAAATTTAGGTACTGATCCCGAAATGAGAATTGAAATTTAGGTATCAATCTTAGAAAGAGAACGGAATTTAGGTACCAACCTCAAAAGATAGGAAACAAAATTTTGGTACTAATCCTGACATGAGAACAAAATTTAGGTATCAATCTCAAAAAGAGAGTCGAAATTTAGGTACCGACCTCGAAAGATATGAATCAAAATTTATGTACTAATCTTGAAATGAGAATTGAAATTTAGGTATCAATCTCAGAAAGGGAGTCAAAATTTAGGTACCAACCTCGAAAGATAGGAATCAAAATTTAGGTACTGATCCCGAAATGAGAATTCAAATTTTTATATCAATCTCAAAAAGAGAGTCAGAATTTAGGTACCGACCTCGAAAGATAGGAGTCAAAATTTAGGAACTGATCTCAAAATGAGAATTAAAATTTAGGTATCAATCTCAAAAGAGAGTCAGAATTTAGGTACCAACCTCAAAAGATACGAATCAAAATTTAGGTACTGATCCCAAAATGATAATTTAAATTTAGGTATCAATCTCACAAAGAGAGTCAGAATTTAGGTACCAACTTCAAAAGATATGAATCATAATTTAGGTACTGATCCTAAAATGATAATTGAAATTTGGGTATCAATCTTAGAAAGAGAGTCAGAATTTAGGTACCGACTTTGAAAGATAGGAATCAAAATTTAGGTACTGATCCTGAAATGAGAATTGAAATTTAGGTATCAATCTCAGAAAGAGAATTGAAGGATTTAATGGTCAGTCCCTTGAGTATGAAAGCTATTGGCCCATAGATGTTCTTAAGTAAAATTATAATTGCATGATATTCCTGTAGCTGAGGTTCACATTTTATGATAAGGTTTCTCCACCTCAAAATATAGTCCATTAAAGTCTCGTTGGGATTTTGCTTTTCTATCACGAGATCCCCAATAGAAACATGATGTTGTGCTCAAGAAAATCTCTTCATGAAAAACTGTTCTAAATCAATGAATGTCCTCACTGATCCGTTGGGCAACTCGGCATACAAATCAAATGCTATCCCTGATAAGCTACTGACAAACTAATGGAAAAACAATGCTTCATAACTTCTGGTATTGCCACAACTAGCTCGAAAATGCGCTATATGCTGTCTAGGATTTCAAGTCCCATCAATTATCTTAAATTAGGGTGACACAAAACCTTTAGGGTAGGGTATGGTATCAAACTCTTCCAGGTAGGGTCTACCTTTTAAAACCAAATCACCACCCTTAGATTAGGCTAGGGCATCCCGAACTTGTTTAATTTTCTTCTATGGTATGACACTTTGGGCAGGGTCCTTCTTTTGTTGATCATCTCTGTTAGCCGAGGCAACTTCCCTCCTCTCATCTATGATTTGTATAATCTCTGGTTGGTTGAATTCTGGAGAGGCTAACTATATTGGTTGAGACTGTCCCTGAGCTGCAGCAATAGTTGTCATGGCAGTGGTCATCTCTTCCATTATTTTCTCCATTTGGATGATTTGCTCATCCCTCATTAAAACAGCCCTATGCAGCTCATCTACGACATTCCCTTCAGTAAAAGGTTGGTCGTCACGCATAGATGTAGCGGCTCTGGTTTTGATGACATGAATATTCATGCAGTCTTCATCGAGGTAGACATTAAATTCAGAATCTTTCTTTTCATTATCAATGAAAACTCCACGTTCTTGTGCTAACTCAGAAATCTTGATTCCGAGCTTCTCAACTATTTCTTCAATTATTGACTCTTGCATCATCTTGAGCTCCAAAGGACTCTGCTGGACATCCTCTACTTGCGCATCCACTTTACTAGCAATTACTGTGACAATGTCGGATACTTTAGATCCCTTCTGAATTCCATGATCCTGCCCTACGGGCGCACTAAATCGTATCGGTACGGCAACCTTGGGTACCCACACCTTTTCTTTGATATTAATCTCTTGAGGCGGAGTGTCTAAACAGAATTATAGGCATGTCGAAGGGAGGTATGCTCCCCTTGGTGAACACCAAATACAGTATCAAGTAACCTCTTTATTCTTTCCTTCGAACATTTAGTAATATTATCATGACTGGTAATTGGTAGAACTCTCAGACCCAGATGAGACTTAACCAGTTGGCGGTCTGCGGGTCTAGTGACAGTAGAATTGGTAGTGACGGTGGCGGTATTAACTCTGCTTCCCAAGAGGAACCTGACGAGAATGTGAGGAGGTGAAGTTTCAATTGGTGTCAAAGACCGTCTAGCAGATTTGACGTCCCTTAGTATTTGTCTTTTCATGTGAGGGGATACTGCACATCCTACTCTTTTAAGTAATTCACCAACTAGACAACCCTCTTTGGTAGCTAGTCTCTGGAACACTGTACTGACTCGGGTGATAGGAGTAGGCTTATTCCTCTCCCCACCATGTCCATGAGGTGCCGGTAAAGAAACGACAATCTTGTAGACACTCGTACCCATCGGTGTCCATTAATGGATGGAACCTACTCCCTCGCAAAAGTGGAGTGGTATCCAACAATCCTAGTTCCTCCTGATGAGAAATTTCATCAACAGACACATCTTCAGAAATCTGAGGTTTGGTAGCCTTTTGAATCTTTCATCTGCGGTTTCTCTTTTTTGACCAGTTTAATGGTGCAACTCTTGAACTTGATCCAATTTTGAATAGTAACGGTGGGATAACCAATACGTCAGTCGGGCTTTAACAATCATAACCTCTTTTCCCTTAGCAAAAATGGGAAAGATAGGCTTAACAGGCGCTGTGGTGGCAGTAATCTTTCCCTCCTTATAAGAAGGGAAATCCTATAGGCAGTTCAGGTTGAACTCAGCAGATAGTTTCTGAACCTCCGGAACTGCGACATTCACCATAAAGAATGGGGCTTTCCGAAGTATGACCTCAAGCTCATTTAATCCGGCTCCAAAATTGATGGTGGCCGTGACATTGTGTGCATTTTGGCTCATCAGTAGGTTGCACGAGAAAGTGAGCGTAGGAAACACCATTGCAGTAGCTTAAGAAAAAGAAAACTCTGGGGTTAGTTATTTAGCCAATACTTTGTTATTCTAGTGCAAACACTGAAAATTAACTGAGGTCGATCTGTAGACTAGGTAAGTATATATTTAATTCGTGAAGATTTTAAAATTTAGTAAAAATGGATCAAAAGTAGAAAGATTTAATTAATATAAGAAAAGTTAAAGAACAAGCATAGTATGACACAATTCAATTTAATTTTCCAAATAGCAAACCAAACTCGAAAGGAAAAGTGAAGTTTAGGACCCAATGCGAGACCGACTTTACAACGCACAATGTCCAGGTGGAACTAATCCATCAACACACCTATTGAGGGTTTGACCCCACAGGAAGATTAAAAAAGTCTTTAATGGCCTCTTGAACCTTCCTATTCAATGGTGATTGAACAAACGGTCCTGAAGTCCAAAAGAGTTGAATGTACTTTCCCAAGACAGAAATGGTTAAAGCATGCCAACGGAAAAAGGGTAATTTGGTTCATGAGGGACATGAATACATTAAGGATGTATGAAGATAATATTTCATGAATTAAGTGGAGAGAAAAGAAAATCCCCAGTGGAGTTGTCACAAGCTGTAGACACTAAAAAATTGAAGGGTTGCCCGTTGGAGGCTGTCGGTCGCCGGAATAGGAATCTAGTTGCCTCCTTCGGAAAAGGCATTTAATTATATATATATATATATATATATATATATGTATGTATATATAAGTTTAGAAAAATATGAAATCAAACCGATCCCATATCTTTCATAATTTAAATGAAAGAGCACTACACCTCAGGCCATGTATCTATCCCGAAAGATAAACATAAGACTTGAGTGTGAGGCTCAATCAAACAAACTAAGAAATATATGACATCCGTTTGGTCCGCGAAAACCATTTTATTTATAAGCCAACATGTTCTCCTATTTAATACCAAGAATTAATAAGGGTTTATATTAAGTTGGGTTTGGAATAATTTTTTATAAGGGCAAACACCTATAGTTAATTACATCTGAAATGACCACAGTCACTCAAGAAAACTCTCGATAAAAATCAGGGAATATTATCTTCAAGGAGTTCAAAGGAATACAAATTTTCAATGAAATGGGACAAAGAGATGTGAAAGAGGAATGACTCAAATTTAGAACATTTGACAACACAGTATGTATAAGGACAGTAAAGCATGCAGTATAGGAAAGCAGCAAAATATACAGTTGATGAGAATAGTAAAGTGTGCTATAAAGTAAAGCATTGTAAATGTAAAACAAACCTGTATATCTAGGAGGTTCACTGCTCCTTTAAGTGTGGTTGATGTAGCAGGTATAAGTATAGTGATAGAATTTAAGAAACAAGCTAGCATGCATTGCATAAGTAAAAGTCAGCAACAAAAGAAACAACACCTGGAAAACTCAAGAAAAAGCGGCAAATGACCCACGAGGGAAAACTCGAGAGAAATAGTGAATGACAACTCAAAGAAAGTCATTGAAAAATGGGAAGATCCTGAAAAAGACCACGAGTACTTTACCAAAAGCTCCAATAATATCACATGAAAAACCCGAAGAGAGAAAACCACAAGCACTCGGGTCAGGGCTAGGCTAAAATACTATATATTTATACTCGAGGGACGTCAAAGGCTACTATCAATCATCCAAATGTATAGAGCCCACCACTCAACTAGAAGGGTGTTCTACTAAACCTAACTTTGGAGGATTCTCCTTAGCCTGGTATCGGTAATCGACAAGTGGACAACCAAATTACAATAAATTTAAAATTTATATTTTAGCATGCATATGGATTTCAGGCATACAAAAAGAAGTTGTATCAATTTTGTAGTAAAAATATTTCTTATAACTATTGTATCTGTTCTTATCATGTATGTTCATATCAATTTTGATAATTATGATTGTCCACGAGTCGATCACGCCATCGGGCGTAGGACCGCCAACAACCTAAGAAGGTATGGGTCCTCTGGTAGTCTTGTGTCGGTGAATGATACTATCGTTCTATGGTTCACCAGGTCCTTGGATTCGGTTTTGATGTCGTAGGATGGAATATTATTATGCTCTACCAATATTGTGCCTTTGTCATCACCACCTTAAGCCCCAAAACAAAATCAATCTTCTTGCGAGCTTGTTTGATGGTTCATGTAGAGCAAAATATTATAAATGTGCACCTATGTATTAGACATAAGCACCAAAAGCCTAAACAAAGAAGCAAGGAAAACAAACTAAAAAGCAAGAAATGAAAAAGAAAGAAGACTGACCCACCTGCAAGACCAATTTAGAAAAGAAAATCCAAAGCGGCATGAGGGTTAGCCTAAAAAATCCGATTGGCGGAATTTTCTCGAATGAGTAAAAGAGGTGGTGCACACTCCTTGGGCTAGCCATGAAACACCCCCAAAAGGAACAAATTAGTAACTATCGAGTCATAATTAAACTTCTCCCAAATATCAAAAGGTCTTTCTCCTCTTTTTTTTATAAATATTATAATCAATTCAACTTGCAGAATTGGGTTCCAAAATCTTTCCAAACATTCCATAGATCATTTTCCAAAAGGAGACATTCAAATTCCTTCAAACATTAAGAATTGATAAATTTCATTTCACCGACATCAAAATATTCAATTTCTCATAAAAAAAAAAGAATTTCCAACGCCATATGAACGCCAAACCATTCAAAGGATCCCAGTTAAGTACTCATGACCAGGGTAACAAGGTAAACCACCCAAAATAGGCTCACGGGTAAGGGTAACAAGAGAACCCACCAAAGCCCAGCTCACGGGCAAAGGCCCCAAGGAGGGACCAAGAGCACAGAGAGAAAACTGACCACAAAGCTCATGGGGAAAGGCACCAAGAAGGGACCAAGAGCACAGAGAGGAAGCCAATCACCAAGCTCACGAGCAAAGGCACCAAAGGGGAAAATCGAGCCCCAATTAAAATTATAATAGGATCACAGGTAGGCACAACAGAAGAGGCTCAACCTAGCCCCACATTAGCACACTTAACCAAGTATTCATCGCCAAGGCAATAGGGAGAAATCACCCAATAAATGCATAAAGGGCCCAAACACCTTAGTAAGTAAACCACCCAATTTCTAGAGTCAGGGGCCGAAATGGCTTTCGAACAAGGAAATGAATAAAACATTCCAATGGTACCCCAAAAGAAAAGAAAAGGGTTCCACCAATTCTCAAATAAATGAAAGAAGTAAACCAAACTCCACCAGTAGAGAACGTTCCACGTGGTTCTCAGGTGAGGGAAACTAAAGAGGGTAGAACATGGGCACAAACCAAAAGATGGTCCATGAGTAAGGGTAGCAAAAGAAGCCACCCAGCAAACAGAAGGAGTCACGGCTGGAATGCCCACATGTAGGGGAGCAATCCACACACTATCCAAATGCTCACAGCCAGGAACTGCAAGGGGCAGTAACATAAGGCCCCAAACATCAAACCATAAGCCAAGACATACATTTCATTAAAACAGAGCTCAACGCCATTAAAACCAAGCCTCTTTACAAGTAAAAAAAAAGCCACACTAGAGCCCAAAACCGACTTGGTCAAATACAGAAATAGGGCCACATCAAAGTCCAAGCCAAACCATATATTTTGCTCAAAATAGCATCCAGTGAAGCCAAAAAAAAAACCAAGCCCAAGATATGTTTAAAATAGGACCAACCTGAAGGTAACGCCCAACCCAGCAGATCAACAAAACTGAGCCATCACAAGGCAGAATCGAGCCTAGCACAGAGGCAAAATCAATCCATTACAAAGCAAAAACTGAGTTTAGCATGGGGGCAAAATCGAGCCATTACAAAGCAAAAATCGAGCCTAGCACACAAGCAAAACTGAGCCTAACACAAGGGGTCACATTCAGCGTGTGATTTGAGTATAAGGATAACAGGAAGCACGGAAGCCTAAAACAAGCCACCCACATAAGTTCCAAGGGCTTTAAAACCAAATTTTCCATGCAATACGTGTTTCAAACAAAATGAAGCAGCTGGGAAGCAAAACTGAGCCACCAAAATAGGCCCCAAAATCAACATTCCATCTAGCATATATTTTGATTAGGTAAACGACAATAATGGAGCTAAACTGAGACCTCAAAATAGGCCCCAAGAGGTATAAAATTAAAAAAAAAAAATTCATCGAACATGCGATCTAAGCAAAGAGAAAAACGACGGGGAGCCAAATCAAGCCCCCCAAACAAGATTGCATTTTTTTTCTTTTTTTTTTAACAAGAAGAAACTAAGCATAATAGTGCCCTCCAACATGAGATTCTAGTAAAAGGGTAGCAGGAAGGAGAGAAATAGGGCCAAGTCTCTCCCCCTCCAAAACCAATAGTCCCTTTACCATGCTCTTTGAAAAGGCAAGGGGAAGTAATAGAAACAGAGGAACAAAAATGAGTCCTCAAATGATATACTTGTATTATTATTATTCTTTTTTTTTTGCTTTCATAAGATGAGTTCAGCATAAAGAAAGAAGAAAATAACCCCCCTTGAAGGCTAGATTAGCCTATAAATACCAATGTCTAGATATAAATATGCCAAGAACATAAATAGACAGCCTACATATGCTTAAGATCTGAACTATGCTTTTCTTACCAACCCGAATTTCCAACTAAGCCTCATGAACATTTAAAATAGACCAACAACATAATATACCAACCAAAACATCCTCTACAAAGTCATGGTCGAGCAGAGTAGAGATAGAAAAGAGAGCATAGAAGGGGAAGGAGGATACCTTGCTCGAGACTTTCACAAAGAATAGAAAGAAAAGCCACTGAAACTCTGAACCCCAACACACAAAGAACTAACCAAGGAGAAATTTCGGCAGAACCTCCCCTCCTGAAATTTTTTTTCTAACCCAAAGCCCCTCGAGATGGGAGCTTTTACAGGTCAAGAGGAAGGTGCTTGAGAGATTCTTTGTGAGGGAGCCATGGAGATCTCTTTCACGTGTGGCTCAAGGAGGGCAAAGGAGTATGTGTATCGCAGAAGATATGATCGCGTATGGGGCGTATGGGTGATTGTTTGCGCGTGTGATCGTGACAAGGGATAGAGAGGAGCTTGAGACTAGGGTTTCGTGAATAGCAGAGGAAGGGTCGAATCACATAAGCAAAGGAGTTAGGGATTTTGGGAGTGAGGAGAAAGGGTTATATATAATAATAATAATAATAATAATAATAATAATAACATTATTATTATTATTATTATTACTATTATTATTATTATTATTATTATAAGCTCCATTTTGTGTATTTTCTCCCAGACATGTCATTGTTGTGAAATGAACATCTCTCTTAAGCAAAATCGACGTTCCAGATACGTCAGTGCAGTCCGTTTTGTCATCCGAGGTCATCCGGGCAACCTCTTTAAAGACCGGGTCGAAAACTCGTCAAATTCAATTTCTGTCAAAATTTTGGTTCAAGCTCAATTGATTGATCAAGATTATGAGGATGGTTGTCATGAGAGATTTAGAAAATATTTGGAATGATTTTGAATTTATTTGGGAGTTCATTTTGGTAGATTTTGGCCACTTAATCAATTTTGGGGTGTTGGGTTGGACTTGGGTTTCGTTAGGTAAGGTTCGGTTAGGTCCAAATTGATGGCCCAAAAAGGTTTTGGGGAATGTCATAAAGAGTTCTGAACATAAATTGGGTGTCAATTTTGGGGTTTGGGCATTCAATTTATTGACATTTGGAGATATGGCAAAATTTGGACAAAATTGGGGGTTTTGGACTTCAGTTGAAATTGGGCTCAAAGTATGGATAAATTGGGTTGAGATTTGGTTTGAATTGATCATACAAAAGATGAATTTAAGTTTAGAACTAAAATTGGGGGAAATTGGGATCAAATTGATAGACATTGGGGGTGAATTTGGGTAATTCAAGATAAAAGGCTGAGTTGGGTATTTTGGTAAAATTGAGGTGCCAACCACCCTATTTGAGCTATGTACCAATGGAATATCCATTTGGGTTGTCGACACTATTTTTGGTGTAGGGTTTTCCCGTAAGAAGGTGTCGGTCATCGGAATTGAAATCCCGTTTCCTNCATTTTTTTTCAAATCAAAATTGAATTTATTTGAAGTACATTTGAGAACAAATAAACTTCAAGTTTTTAGAAATTTTTTTTTTCATCACCCCTCCCCAAACTTAAATTTTTAATAAGATAAAATATTTTAACATTATATGTATTTAGGCATGTATGAAAACTAAAAATAACATGCTTGCAGGAATTTTTACATCCTAGATACACAAGTACAAAAATTAAAAAAGAGTAAAAATTAAATTGATGTAATTTAATTTACTTAATATATATAGATATTCATTAGAATTTTATGCATTAGAGGATAACATGAAAGCAAAAAAACACACTAACAAACATTCACAACTGCAACATAAAGAAAATTTCTGGTAGTAAGTTGAAAATTTTAAACATGAAGTTCTTAAGTAAAAGTTAGCAATATTCTAAACCTTCCTAAGATTCATGCTTAAGTTCAAAATAGATAAACTACATACACTAAACAACACAGTTAACACAATTACTGCCACAAAAATAAAATAAGTACTCACAAAAACATAAATACATCACAGCAGTATCTAATAAAACAAAACATAAACAAAACTAATAGGCTCAACAAACACAACTTAAAACAAAACAACAGTACAATTTAACTGTACCACAAAAAGTTCACAACAATACTTAATAAAAAAACTAAACTATAGAACTCAGTCTAATCATCATCCTCCTCCTCAGAATCACTCTCGTCACTATGTCAAACAGCTGCAAGCTCATATGCTGGATATTTTGGATATTGAGCGAAAACTACACTCTGGTCACCTCTCATGAGGTTTTCCATACATGAGTGGAATTTCTCCTCATAATCACTATGTCTCCTTAAATGTCATCTATATGTTCTACAAAATTTTCTAAATTTAATACCTTATTAGCGGTATAGTTGACTTTGTTCGATATCCTTTGCAATAATTGTGATTGAGAATCAGATCCAGAAGTCTGACCTTGTGATGTCGAAGCACGTGAAGTAGAAGCACCTGAACCGCTAGAAAATCCACCTCTCCAGCTGAAAATCGAATGATGTGAATAGGATTTCACATTGACACTAGTAATGGGCTTGAGTGGCTATAGTATCTCCTCCCAGCTATCAAATCTAACTCTAGCCTGCTCGCATAATGAAAAGATCAAGGATGTGAATCCCAAACATGCAGTAGTAGCAGCGAAAATAGAACTGGTGATAACATCATAAATTAGAGCTCCAATATCGATAGGCTTGAACAACTGAATACAATAGTTCAAGGTTGCTCTGTCTTGGGTCACTTCACTGAGGTGATTTGTAGGTAGTAGGAGAGCAAAAATAAAGTTGTGCCACGCCTTTACTGTGACATCCAACTTCAAAGTGGGGAAGTTGACTCTTCTTTTATTAGTAATTTTCCATAATCCCCTTCCACCAGTCAACGATGAAATAATCTCGTTTAACTCCTCCTCATTCGGACAATAGTTTGAATAAAAGCATAATGTGCTAGAAGGGAATTAATAAAATTGATTTATTACCTTTGGTGAGAAAGGTACTGTCTTTCCTCTAATCATGAATCCTTCTTCAACCTCGGGGAGATTTGCATAGAATTCCCGAACAACATAGATAACGACCACAACAGGAAAAAAAACAAAATTGCTCCCACTATCGGCGAACAATCATGTCCTCAACAACTCTACCTGGACACTTGAAACTTATCTTAGGGATCAATTTTCTTGACTGCATTGCATCACTGTATCGATCCTTAGCTCTCAAATTAACAAACTTGCTTGAATCAAATTGAGCTTTTCCTTTCCTCCTCTTCATCCTTGGGGCCATTTCTAAAAATCATATAAAATTCACAATAAATCTCAAATTTAACTCTAAATCATTAGACTCAACTCATAAAGGCTTAAACTACCAAAGCTATGTATTTTCCATAGATTTGGTAGTTTAAAGGATGCCATAATCTCCAAATTGCAAAATCGAGAGGATGGGGACGAATTCAAGAGAAAAAAAGGGGGTTTCAGACCAAAAATTCACTTTAAACCGTTCACAAACCGATTTACGTGAATCAGCGCTTAAGAGCGAATGGTTTGGTGCTTAGGCGCTACTCTCTCAGTTTAAACTGTGCTTAAGTGCGAGGTCTTAGCGCTTAGGCGTTAGTGAACAAATTTTGACATTTTTGGTTTTAAGCAACATGCACTTCTAACCTAAGTCATGACTCTTAAATGGTCTTATAAAACATAAATAACTATTTTCTTCCCTTTCAATTCTCCTCTTCCTCAAGATTCACCAATCTTAACTAATTCGATTCAACATAAAATAACATGAAATTTCACACAAACAAACACTTATATTAATTCACAAACGATTACAAGCATTTTCAACACATAAATTCTCAATCCAAAGAGTCTTGGATGAGATAGTTCCTAACACAAACACTAAACAAACTTAACATTAACAAACAAACGCTAAACACACAAACAATAAACAAAGAACTTAATTCCACTCTCCTTCCAGTGGAGTGAATCATGGCCTATCATTAGTCTCTCCATCAACATTTAGAATGTAAATCTGATGAAATGAATGGTGATGAGGAGCTCTGGTTGAGTCTTCTTCAATCCATTTGTTTTTCAAATACATAATCTTGTCTGCTTCTTCCACAAAACTCGTATGGCTAAACTGCATCATACATTTTCATCCCATATGCTCCAAATGTGTGTTAACTTCCATCACTTTTACTTCAATTGAAGCCACTTCAGCCTCAATTTTAGTGATTTTCTCTGCTATTCCTTCTATTCTAATGGCTAGAAAATTGTTCTATAACTCTGTGCACTCTGACTAATAAATTTCTTTCTCACTGCTTCCTCCTTCTTCAAATCACTTTCTCAAGATGACATCTTTCTAAAAACTCTCACTCTTCACTTAGAATTTAGGGTTAAATTGAAGTGTGGTGAGACTTCTCCTCATACCCTTTTTTTTATTGGCTCTAAATCACGCATAAAACCTCTAGACATGTTCTGAGACCATGATCCCACATTTAGACCAACTAAACCATGTTTAAAACTTCTAGAAATGTCATTTAGCATCTTTAATAAACTATCGCACTTAAGCTCCAAAAGTTGGTGCTTAAGCGTCAGTGCTTAGTTTAGCACATGTTAGCTTAACGTCCAAAAACTCATTCTAACATTTCTAAGTCATCTTTTAAGGTCTTAGAATCATTATCAAACCATTATATATTCAAAATACAACTAAAATTTTCTAAATCAAACATAACAACATAACATGCAAAACAAACATGCGGATAATTATGGGTTGCCTCCCACAGAGCGCTTGGTTTAACATCGTCAGCCGGATATAACCAGTACTTATTCTGGTTGACCAAACAACATTAGATCATTCAATTTAAGTTTATCCCTTTAAAAGTAGGGTTTCAGCCTGTGACCATTTACTTTGAATATTTTATCAGTTTTAGGATCTTTGATATCCACAACTCCATAAGGATAAACTTTTATCACAATAAATGAGCCTATCCACTTGGACTTAAGTTTGAATGGAAATAATCTTAACCTTGTATTATATAGCAAAACTTGTTGTCTTGGCTCAAAAGTTTTAGTGAGAATCCTCCGATCATGCCACATCTTCATTTTTTCTTAATAAATCTTAGCACTTTCATAAGATTCATTCCTTATCTCTTCAAGCTCATTTAGTTGCAATAGTCTTTTCTTACCAGCATCCTTTAAATTGTAGTTAAATTCTTTAATAGCTCAATATGCTTTATGCTTAAGTTCAACTAGTAAATGATAAGCTTTCCCAAACATTAGCCTATATGGAAACATTTTTAAAGGAGTTTTGTATGCAATCTTATAAGCCAACAAAGCATTGTCGACACTAAAAAGGTTGGTTGGGTTTGTGAAGTTGTTGGTTGCCAGGATGGATATCCCAACACACATTTTAATTTAATTTAATATATAATTTTAAAAAAAATAGTATTTTGGATTTTTGAAAATACAAGACCGGATCGATTTCATATCCCAGTAGTTTAAATAAACGAGCATAATACCGCAAATAATATATTTATCCCAAAGGATAAACACACTACTTACTGATAATGCTCGATTAAATAAATTAAAGATTGTATGACATCCATTTGGTTCGTAAAACTATTTTATTATAAGCCAACAAGCTCCCCTATTTAATACAAAAAAATTATATGGTTTACTTTAAGATGGGTTTAGAAATTCTTCCTATTAGGGAAAACCCCTATAGTTAATTACATCTTAAATAATCGTAGTCACCTAAGAAAACTCTCAATAAAAATTTGGGGACATTATCTTCAAGGAGTTCAAAGGACAATGACTTTTCAATGAGATCAGACAAAGAGGTGTGAAAGGGGAATGACTCAAATTTGGAACATTTATATTGGAATCCAAAAGGAGAGATTGTAGGGGATGTCATAGATTCGGAGGAGAACCTCAGTGACTTCCCAAAAATATCTTACTGCTTGGCTTCAGTTTTAGAGATTAGAATTATTGAATGTTTCATTCTGCCAATTTTATTAATTAGGGCTTACATTCGTGTAAAACGATCACACAAATAGCTTGGAAGATGTGAGGATCCAGGTCGTGACGAATGAAAACCTCAGAATTCTAAGGCGAGTTAGGACTTATATTGTATAACAGAACCACACAAAGGCCTAAAAAATAAGTTAAAGATTTATGTTGCATAAACAAACAACCTCAAAGTCTTATATATTGTTGTTTAATTCTAATGAATGGTTTAGCTAGTGTAGACATGTTTTATTGTTGAATATGGTCGTGCTGCCAACAATCCTAGCTCCAAGCTTCTCATCAATGCAAGTTTAAGTTTTCTAATGTGTCAATTCATGATGTCAAATCAAATGTTCATAAGGGTCATGATTGTTTAAATATTATGGGGCATGTTAAAGTTGATTAGAGCGACATCACTTAGGATCCTACGGTTCCCGGTACTACTATTTTATATCGATTCACTTAGTTCAAATGAATTTACTAAACTCAACTTAATGAGTTCCATACTTTCATTTAGACCATAGAAAATCTTGTTAGCAACCGTATGTTACCTCCTCTGAGAGATTCTCTATTATCCGATTGAGCGTTTTAATTTAGTTATAATTGTCATTTTGTGATATTTGTGATTAAAATTTGAGTTGTCTTATATTTTGAATATTGTGGCGGTGAATTTTATCTTGTTTGATTTTAAGTTTTTTATTTTGGTTTCAGTTCTATGACTATCCTAAAAGTTTTAGTTTTTTCATGCAGGGTCATATCATTTCTTAACATGCAAGTTCATGAGCAGGAAAGTATAATAAAGAAAGTTTAGGAAAAGAAGGTAATGTAAACTATAAAAGTGTACATGTCAAGTATTCTCGTTCCTCCACCTGAAAGTTCAGTATTTGCATAACA
>JXCR01135720.1:203919-227543 GCA_002079205.1 Phalaenopsis hybrid cultivar | reverse complement strand
TTCCTGTATATGATCCAGAACTTTCTTGAGCTTGTTCCAAGTTGAACTCCATCTGCCCTCTTAAGTGTACGGATCGAGTTGGGAAATTGGTTCATCCGAAATCACATTTATCGAACCTTTTTCAGGTTCTTCTAAATATTCTTTTAGGTAGGCTCATCCGAAATCACATTTACCGAACCTTTTTCAGGTTCTTTTAAATATTCTTTCGGAATACAGATATTATTCCCTTCTTTAATGTTCTTCTCAAGCCAATCCTTGAAAACAAAACATTCTTCAATTGTATGCCTTCTTTAATGTTCTTCTCAAGCTAATCCTTGAAAACAAAACATTCTTCAATTGTATGCCCCAACATTCTATGGTACGGACAGTAATTTGGCCCATTTTTCTTATTAACTTCTTCAGGCTTCTTTGGTTCTGGAAGTTTGAATTTAGGATTCTTCATCAGACTCTTGAACATTTTGGAAATAGCTTCATTTTTGAAAGAATATACTATCGCCCGTCTTTCTGCAAAGGATACTTTTCTTCTTTGAGACGACTCTCCTTGAGATGGTTGTTGACTAGACTGGCTAATCTGTTTCTCAGTTTATTGAGATGAAGGCATCCCTGAAATGGTTGTTGACTAGACTGACTAGTCTGTTTCTGAGTTTGTTGACATGCAGGTGAACGAGGATTATCTGCATATATCTTCATTGGTTGCTTCCCTTTATCAATGGTTGCAACTGTCCTAGATTTCTTTTTAAAGGCCTTGGTTACTTTTGCCTTTTCACTAGAATCCATATGTTTAATATCTTCCACTACTAGCTTTCTTTAGTAGTTTCTCAAAGGTTTTGATGGTGAGTCCCTTAAGCATGAAAGCTACAGGTCGTAGCTTCTCGAAGGTTTTGATGGTGAGTCCCTTGTCTTCTTGAAGACTACTAGCTTTCTTTAGTAGTTTCTCGAAGGTGTTGATGGTGAGTCCCTTAAAAAAGCTACCGGTCCATGCATGCTCCTGAGTAGAATCTCAATTGCATGATGTTCCTGTAGTTGAGGTTCACATTTCATGCTGAGGTTTCTCCACCTCAAAATATAATCTACAAGAGTTTCCCAAGATTTTTATTTTTCCATCATGAGTTCTCCGAAACATGATGTTTCGTGCCGGCGAATCTTTTTATAAATAACTGTTCCAATTCTGTAAATGTTTTGACCAAATCGTTAGGCAAATCGGCATACCAGTCAAAGGCAACCCCTGACAAACTGGTGACGAATTGTTGGCAAAGCAAAGCTTCATTACTTCTTGTGATACCACAATTAGCTCTAAAATGTGCTAGATGCTGTCTGGGATTTCTAGTCCCATCAAATATTCTGAAGTTTGGAGGTGTAAAACCCTTAGGAAATGGTACAGTATCAAATTCCTCTGGGTAGGGTCTACCCTTTAGAATTAATGTACCTCAAAGGGTACGGTGTCAAATTCCTCTGGGTAGGGTCTACCCTTTAGAATTAATGCACCTCCTTTTTATTGTACTAGAGCATCACGAACTTGCTCAACAATTTGTTTGAGATCTTTTTCAAGTATGGTTGTGGATGTGTGTACTAAGGCGTCCCGAACTTATTCCTTTAGAATTAATGCACCTCCTTTGGATTGTACTAAGGCATCACGAACTTGTTGAACCATTTAAATCTTTTTCAGGTATGGTTGTTGATGTAGAATCTTTTCTTGGTTGCTCTTCTTTGTTGGCCNAATATCTTTGAGGAGTTCTTGGACCCAATCTTGATTTTATGGGTCGATGTTTTGTGGTATCAAATCTATTTCGAAAACGGGACCAAATAAAAGTATGAGCAGATGTATTTTGTTTAAATTTGATATCCTTCAAAATTTCTTCTCTCATCTGAGGAGATATTGCATGTCCCATTCGTCTGAGTATCTCATGGACTGAACAATCNCGAAATTCTTGGACCCAATCTTGATTTTATGGGTCGATGTCCTGTAGTATCAAATCTATTTCCCAAACGGGAACAAACAAAAATATAAACAGATGTATTTTGTTTGGATTTAATACCCCTCAGAATCCTTCTTTCATTCGAGGGGATATTGTGTATCCCATTCGTCTGAGTAACTCATGGACTGAACAACCTTCTTTGACAGCCAATTGCTAAAAAACTGTACTGACTTGAGAGATGGGATGTAATTTCTTCCTTCCCCTACTCTGGTCATGAGAGATTGACAAAGTAGCAGCAATCTTTTGGACATTTTTTGTGTCCATCGGTATTCATAAGAGGATATNGTATCAAATCTATTTCCCAAACGAGACCAAACAGAAACACGAGCAGATGTATTTTGTTTGGATTTAATATCCTTCAAAATTACTTCTTTCATTCTAGGGGATATTGCATGTCCCATTCTTCTGAGTAACTCATGGACTGAACAAACTTCTTTGACGGCCAATTGTTGAAAAACTGTACTGACTTGAGAGATGGGATGGAATTTCTTCCTTCCTTTACTCTGCTCATAAGAGATTGGCAGAGTAGCAATAATCTTTTGGACATTTTTGTGTCCATCAGTATTCATAATAGGATAGAATTTGCCTCTTCTCAGCAGTGGGTAAATTTCTGATAATTCTTCTTCCT
Organism: Phalaenopsis hybrid cultivar; assembly: GCA_002079205.1. Taxonomy (NCBI): domain Eukaryota; kingdom Viridiplantae; phylum Streptophyta; class Magnoliopsida; order Asparagales; family Orchidaceae; genus Phalaenopsis; species Phalaenopsis hybrid cultivar. The sequence goes on along the minus strand of JXCR01135720.1, from coordinate 224,939 downwards.
TATAATGAGGTTCCTCTTCAGTAGGTATTTTCTTAGAGATCTAAATTTTAGCTGCTTTTCGGGCTTTCCTGTTGCGGTTTCTATTCTGAGACCGGGTCAATGCTATAGTCTTCGAACTTGATCCGATTTCGAAAGTTGAAGGTAAGGCAGCTAACCCTTCAATAGGATTTTCTTTTATCACGATTTCTTTTCCCTTAGTGGCAGGGACAACTGTCTTTATTGATGTTATAGCGACAATAACAGAGGTCTTGGTTTTCTTGTGAACAGGAAAGTCATCAAGGAAGTTCAAGTTGAATTCAGCAGCTGGCTCTTGTACTTCTGGAGCAGCCACTTTTAGAACAACAAAGGGAGCCTTCCTGAGGGTGACCTCAAGTTCTTCAAATCTTGTACCAAACTTGATGGTAGTAGCAACGTTGTGGGCCTCGCGGCTTGTTGGCAGGTTGCAAGTGAATGTTAGCGTTGGGTGGGTTATTGCAGAAACTTTGCAAAAGAAAGTGTTGGGGTTAGTTATATGGCCAAAGTGTTGTAGTTTTAGCGCAAACACTAAAGCTAACAACACAGAAGTCTAAGGACCAGATAAAAAATTCAAAATTTTCAATTTTATGTAGTATTAGTTCAATTTGCAAAATTGAAATATTTTAGGACCCAGTACGGGACCCAGAAAAGAAAAATCATCCCCGAAGGGAGACAAAAATGTAAAATTTAGGAGTTTAGGACCCAATGCGGGACCCACTTTATATAACACCCAGGTGGAACTAGTCCACCTACACACTTATTGGGGGTCCGACCCTATATAACGATCAGAATGTCCTTAATAGCCTTCTGAATTACTCTGTCCCAGGATGGTTGAACAGATATCCTGAAGGTCAAAAGAGTTAACCGTACTTTCCCAAGACAGAAATGGGTAAAGTATGCCAACAGAGGAAAGGTAATCTTGATTCATGAGGGACATGAATGCATTACCAATGTATGAAGATATTATTTCTTGATTTAAATGGAGAGAGAAACTGGTCCCCAGCGGAGTCGGCAAAAGCTGTCGGCACTATTTTTGGTGTGGGGTTTGCCCGTAAGAAGCTGTCGGTCATCGGAGTTGAAATCCCGTTGCCCGCTTCGGAAGGATGTTTTTTAGTTTTGAAAAATATGAAGTCAAACTGACCCCATAATTTTCATAGTTTAAATGAAAGAGCATTTTTCCTCAAATCCTGTATCTATCCCGAAGGATGAACACAAGAATTGAGGGTAAGGTTGGATCAAATAAACTAAATAAAGTTATGATATCCATTTGGTCAGCAAAACCAATGTATTGGCCGACAAATTCCTCTATCNAGGATATTTCAAAGATATCGGATTGAGAAGTATAAAGGGGATTGGTTCAAATTTGGAACATTTTGTTTTGGATTCCAAAGGAGGAAATACTAGAGGATGTCACAGATCTGAAGAAAACTTCGGTGACTTCCCAAGCTATCCTATTATTTGGCTTCAATTTAGGAGAAATTATTTAGATATTTCATCCTGCAATTTTTATTATTTATTAAGATTTACATTTGTATGAAGCAATCAACATAAATAACCTTGAAGATGTGAGGATTTAAGTCGTGACAAACGACTACCTCGAAATCCTAAGGCAAGTTAGGGCTTAGGTTGTACAACAAGATTGTATNGAAAAATTATCTTCAATGAGTTCAAATGGTAAGGACATTTCAAAGATATCGGACTAAGAAGTGTGAAAGGGGTTTGGTTCAAATTTGGAACATTTTGTTTTGGAATCTAAAGAAGGAAACACTAGAGGATGTCACAGATCCGAAGAAGAACTTTGGTTACTTCCCAAGCTATTTATTATTTGGCTACAATTTAGGAGAAATCATTTAGATGTTTCATCCTGCAATTTTTATTATTTATTAGGATTTAAATTTGTGTGAAGCAATCAACACAAATAACCTTGAAGATTTGAGGATTTAAGTCATAACAAATGACTATCTCGGAGTCCTAAGGTGAGTATCCTTGAAGATGTGAGGATTTAGGTCATAACGAATGACAACCTCGGAATCCTAAGGCGAGCCCTTGAAGATGTGAGGATTTAGGTCATGACGAATGACAACCTCGGAGTCCTAAGGCGAGTTTAGGCTTAGATTGTACAACAGGATTGTAAAAATGCCTAAAAGATGTGTTTGAGGATTTATGTTGCACTAGGAAAACAACCTCGAATTCCTATGGCTTTGTTGTTTAAGCTAAGGAAGGATGTGTTCTTGTAGATCCTCTTGCTGTTGAAGATGGCCGGGTTGCCCACCATGTAAACTCCAAGCTCCTCGTTGTAGCAGAGTTCGAGTTTTCTAGGTCNCTCCAAGCTCCTCGTTGTAGCAGAGTTCAAGTTTTCTAGGTCATTTGGTTATAATGTCAAATCAAGTGACCCTATGGTTAAAGTTCTTTAAATTTTATTATGGGCATATTAAAGTTGAATAAAGCGACACCGGTCAAGATCCCACGTTTTCGTCGTCCCGACACAACTATTTTCTATTGGAATTACTTAGTCCAAATGAATTTATTAAACTCAACTTAATGAGTTCCATAATTTCATTTAGACTGTGGGAAGCCTCTTTAGCAACCGTAGGTTACCTCCTCCGATGGGTTCCCGATTTTTCAATAGGGACATTTTAATTTAGTTGAAGTTGTATTTTGTGTGATGTTTGTGATTAAATTTTTAGTTGTTTTATATTTTGAAATGTTGTGAAGTATTTTTTTGTTTGAAATTTTATTTTTGGTTTTGGTTTTGGTTTTTGTTTTGTTTTTGGTTTTGGTTTTGTTTTTAACATGCAAGTGTTTTTTATGCAGCAAGTATGGTACAAGCATGAAAGAAAAGCAGTAGAAAAGTACAAGAAAGACTGTAAAATGCTGTAAACTTTAAAAGTGTACCTGAAGAGTCTTCTTNTTTGGTTTTGGTTTTGTTTTTAACATGCAAGTGTTTTTTATGCAGCAAGTATGGTACAAGCACAAAAGAAAAGCTGTAGAAAAGTACAAGAAAGACTGTAAAACGCTGTAAACTGTAAAAGTGTACCTGAAGATTCTTCTTGTTCCCCCACCNTCTTCTTGTTCCACCACCTGAAACTCAAAATGCATGTCAGAGTATTTATGTATATAGAGCTGGAAACTNGGAAAAGTAAAGTTTTGGAAACTTTCCTAACTCTATGTTGTGTATTGGGGGTCCTTAAAATTTTAAGGATGATATTATTAAGTAAAACATATTAAGTTTAAAAGATCCCTAAGGTATTCACCAGATTAAGAGTAGGGAGCAGGTCCATGCAACATTCTTATTATCTGGTAAAAGACATTAGGTTCATTTAAACTTTATTATGTTACTTAATAATTCACCCAGAATATTTTGATACTCAGTGAATNAAAATTATACCCTTAAATTTAAAAGTCATTTTTATGCTAATGAAATTTCCAAAATTTTGATAATTATGGGAATTATCTTATGATTTGGCAAATTGAAGTGGGTTTCTACCAATTAAGCTCATCTTTTATTGCAAATTATCAAATGAGTTAATGAATATTAGAAATTACTCATTTCCCATTTTGATTAAGTCTAAATGTTCATTAAGGCCAAAATATCAAAATTACCCTTTTACCCCTAAGGGTCCAAACTTTCATAATTTATCAAATCCAAGTCAAATGACTTTGAGATTTTTATATAACCCTAATGATAGGTCAATTAAGACATCAGAGTAGAAATTGTGAATTTTCACAATTTAATTTAATTCATATAATTATTTTTATGCAGAAATATGCATTTTTAAGGAAAATTCCAAAAAATGATAAAAAAAACTCCTAATCACTTGAAATTTCTATAGGAGCTAGCCCTAGACTAGAAAGTCATTTGGCCAAAATTTCATGATTTTGTGAAGTTTCTGTGATTTACCAGAATTAATTGAGGTTTTGAGGAGTTTAATAAAAATAAAATATTTTATATGTTGAAAAATATATTTTACATTTTTGGAAAATCTCTCTGAGGTGAGAGAACCCAAAGAATTTTATTTTATATTTTTCTGATTTTTATTTGATTTTTTAGAATTATTTTGATTAAAATTCTATTTTTAAGCCTTAAAAAATCATTTTAAGGTTTAAAAATAGATATCTTCTTTTTTAAACTTTGGAAAAATATTCCAATGATTCCTAAGTGTTTAGGAAATAATTTAGAGCATTTCCATAAGTTTAATATTTTTTACGATTTTTTTATTATTTTTAATTATTAAAAATAATTAAAATTTACGTTTTTATTTTAAATATACATTTTATTTTATTAAATTCCCCTGATATCAAAGAACTCAAAAAACTAAGTTTCATAATTTTTGGAGTTATATTTTGATTTTTAAAAATCATTTAAGTATTAACTCTAATGATGATCTTTAAAAATCAATTAAAGATATCAAATGTTTTCCAAATCCTTAAAAATTTTTCTGATGAATTTTCTGACACATAAGCCACAGTGGAGAACAAAAATCAAATGATTTTGATCTTTATATTCTCCAAATTAAACGTTTTAAGCAAATTAATAATTGCTTCAAATAATGATGTTTTTATTTTTAAAAATTATAAAATTATTTTCTAGGACTACTCTGGTCATAGGGAACTAATATGAATTTTTGTGGAATTATCTAAACCACATAATATTTTCTATAATTACCTGAATAGAAAATGCATAAAAATTTAGAAAATTAAGATCTTTGTCTAGAGATCTCCTATGTCTTTGGAAAAATGTTTAAATTGTTCACCTAGACAGAGGCTACAATATATAAAAATTTGGGATTACGAAGATAATTCAATATGAATGGAGAATTGAAAAATCCCTAACCCTAATTTATTTTTTAAAAATAATTTGTGCACCAAATTAATGTGAAAATAATTTCACATGAATCTCCTCTGTTCACTGAGCAAGAGGATATTTTTATTTTATTTTTGTGAATTTTCTATGCAAAGATATGGATTTTTGAAGTTTAGGAGCCATTTTCTGATTTTATTAAATATCCTATTTATTTATTCAAACCGCGGGTTGAATGGATCCTCGGATCCATCGAAAAGCCACGCGGCGTGCTCTTATTCGATGTCGCCTTCTGAGTCAGCTGTCACGCGTCGCGCCGTATCATCCCGGATGATCATCCGGCTTGATCTCTACCGTCCATTCAATACACGTGAGGATGGACGACATCTGTTCATCGTCCCTGATGGCTTTAACCGAGAGCCATCCATCTTAAAATCTCAATATCTCTCTCATTTCTGAATGGATTTTATTGATTATTTTTTTAAAATGTTCGGCTTGAAGAGACGAATACATCTATATGGTAAACATGCTATGCAATCAAGCCATTATAGATGTAGAACTCGTGAAGGTTCGAGAGAGTAAATGAGTTATACCTTTGCTCCCAGAGGTGTAGCCTCAATTAGAGATTCTTCACCCACTTCGTTATATCCCAAAGAGCTTAGGGATGAAGCCTCTGGCTCTGGTGTAAAGCCTATGTATGCTTTTGATCAAGGCCATTTTTGGGTGTTAGTCTAGAGCTATGGTAGAGGCTCTGTGGAAGGGGGATTTGATGGGGCTTTGGCTTCTTTCAGTCTTGTGAAGGTGTAGAGCCATTCTATTGGAAGTTTGATGATGTGTAGGTTGAGATTGGATTTTGTCCTGGTTGTGGGCAGGAATTCAGGCTCAAAATTAGATTGCCATGGTGGATTTGGGAGGGGGAAATGGATTGAAATGAACTAAGGGTCTCCTAGGAAAGCTCTCTGAAGAGTTTAGAAGGCCTCAGTGAAAATTTTTTTACCACACACTATTCATGGCCGTGGGGTAGATTTTTATAGAAAATGGCTATGGGAATGCTTGGCTAGCCAATTGAGAGGTTAGCCCCACTGCTTAGGTGTCAAGAAGAGGAGCTCTCAGCCAATTTGGGCTGAGGTGGCCTCTTGGGATGAGTTTGGGTTTTAGCCATGTAGGGGCTCACAGCTTTGTGCTTTTAGATTGGGTTAAGGTGGCTAACCAAGGGTTGGATCATGGTTAAAGCTTATGATGCCCAGTAAAAATGACACCATAGGGTATGGACATGTGTCCTTGATTTAACCTCTTTATTATCCCTTCCAAAGCTTAAAATTAAAATTTTTACCCATGAGATAAATATCAAGGTTAACCATGGGTTGATGGCTGGCTTTAAACTAAACCCTAGAGTCTATGATGAGTTATGGTAGGGCTTATTTGACCATACCAAGCTCAATTGGTTTTGATTTGGTCATAAGTCCAAAAAGGTGCATGTGACCAAATCTTGTTTTTGAACTAGGTTAGGCATGCCAATTGGCCCAATTAAATATGGCATTTGGTGTTAGAGACCATGAGGAAAAAATTTCATGAAGGGTTAAAGTCATTTTAAGGTCAATTGGTTAATCAATTTAGTGGATTTTTAATTTTTGACCCATTTTAAGCTTGTTGGGCTAAGTTTGGGTCAAACTTGGGCTAGACATGGGCTAAGCTCAAATTAATTATTGTGCTTGGTGAAGAACATCATAATGAACAATTTTCATGAAGGATTAAAGTTGTTTTGAAGTTGATTTGGTGGTTAATTTATATGGATTTTGATGGGTAGGTTTAGACCTAAATTAAGCATGTAGGGCTAAACTTGGGTCAAACTTGGGCTAGCTTTAGGCTAAGTCCAAATTAATTATTGTATTTAATGTAAAACATCATGATAAACAACTTTCATGAAGGATGAAAGTTGTTTTGAAGTTGATTTGATAGTTAATCTGTATGAATTTTGATGGGTTTAGGTTTAGACCTAAATTAAGAATTTAAGGGTCAAATTTGGGTCAAACTTGAGCTTGCCTTGGGCTAAGCTCAAATTGATTTTTGTGTTTGGTCATAAGTGACCTTATAAAGGATTTTCAACAAAAAATGGATGCCAATTTGAAGTTTAAGTCATTCAATTGTTGAGATTTGGGGTGTTAGCCAATATTGGGGCTAATTGGGGTTTTGATCAAAGATGGTCAAATTGATCAAATTGAACCATGGTGTAGTTGGAAAAAAAACAAAATAGGAATATTTTGGATTTATTGGGATTTTGTAGGAATTTTTTGGAATTTTTGGATTTTTGGGTCATGGACCCATCTTGGTAATTTGGCCATTTTTTGGAAATTTTTGTCAATTTTGGCAAATTTGGATGTATTCAAGGTTTTTGAAATGTGTTTTGATCAATTTTGGGTATTTTGGCAAAATATAAGAATTTTGGCCAAATTTGGGTCCCACGGGCAATTAAGTAATTTGGAGGTGTCTAGGGCAAAAGACCCAAGTTAGGCATTTCAAGTAGAATTGGATAAATATCCATTCTAAATGAGTCATGGACCAATGAAATCTCTATTTTGGGTTCTCATGTATTGGTTTTAGCCAGGGTATTGTGAAGGTATTGTGTACCTTAGCTTCAAATCAACACCCAGGATGAACTCTAAGGCCAAGTAGCCTTATAGGAACTCTTCTTGAGCTTCCCTCATAATGATCTTACCTACTAAATATTAGAGGTTAGGGAATATGTGGAACTTCAAGTTGAGTAAAGAGAAGAGTTTTGAGTTTCTAATGGTGAAGGTACCTTTTCTAGTTTTCTAAGACTAGTCTATAGGAAAATCCTATGGCTAGACCTAAGCTACTAAAGAAATTTCTAGACCTCAACCAAAAGTGAGGTTAACAGATTCGTTGTCCGTTATTGGGAAATCGAGATTGACCCAAATAAGATTAATGTTATCTAGGAGAGGCCTCCTCCAAAAATATTGAAACACTACGTTCCTTCCAAGGAAAGTTGGCATATCTGAGACACTTTATTTCTAATCTCTAAGGTAGGTGTTAGCCCTTCTCCGCATTAATTAAAAAAGATGCCAAATTTGCTTTGGAAGACAAATGCCAGCGGGCTTTTGAGTACGTTAAGCAATATTTAATGACACCTCTTATTTTGGCGGCCCATATTCCAGGGAAACCTTTAATACTTTATACCACAACCCTGTACAACTCTCTTAAAGCCTTTTTAGCCCAAGTTAATGAAGAGGGTAAAGAAAATGCACAATACTACTTGAGTCGTCGTATAATACCAATGGAGATAAGGTATCCACCTATTGAGAGGCATTGTCTAGATTTGATTTTCACTACCCGGAAGCTCAGATACTACATGTTATCTCAAAGAATTACCCTAATTTCAAAATTTAATTTGTTGCAATATTTGATAACCCAACCGACACTCTCTGGATGTATAGCAAGATGGTTGATGATTTTGTTACAATTTAATATAACTTTTATTCCCCTCCTTGCTATCATGGGATAGATTTTAGCAAATTTTCTCGCTGCACACCCACTTCTAGCCGGTTTCCCTCTTAATGACAAACTACCAGATGAACAGATATTACAAATGGATTTCTCCAGTGTGCAACGCTAGGAGATGTACTTTGACGGAGCTTCATTAGTCAAAAAATACAAAGGATCGGGCACAGTTATACCAGGCAAAGTAGGAATTTGGCTGATTTTCATCAAGCTAGATAGGGGTATGCTGAGATTCTCCTACCACCTGACAGAGCCATGTACCAACAACAAAGCAGAATATGAAGCCTTAATCATCGGATTAGAGTTGGAAATCTCGATGGATATAACAGATATTGTCATCTATGGATATTCTAACTCTTTATCCAACAAGTCACCGAACAATACAAAATTTTAAAGCCAAGGTTAGCAAAATACCACTAGTATACTATGAAGCTGCTGGACTATATTCCCAACATAACTTTATACCTAATTCCTTTGGGAGATAATGCCCATGCTGACGCTTTAGCAAACTTATTGAGGAATTGGCGTGTCCATCAAAGGATTCCATTGACATTACAGTATAAGGAAGATATGATTTGTCTCGAGTAGACCTTGACAATCTACACAAGCTCGAAAAAGAGGAAGAAACAATGATCGCAATTGTAGATATCACGTAGATTAGCGTAATCCACTGATAGAATATTTGCAAACTTGAAAGCTATCAGATGACAAATCAGCAGCACATCATATCACAGGAAGGGATCTGTCATATGCTCTAGTAGTTGATGTCCTCTATAGAAGATCATTCGATCAAATGTGGTTGCAATGCTTAAGCAGAGCTGAAGCACAAAATATTGTCAAAGAAGTATATGTTGGATTGTGTGAAGCTCATCAGCCAAGACCAAAGATGAAAATAAAGATCAAGAGGCTCAGATATTATTGGCTAGCGATGATGTCCAACTACATTGATACAGCAAGAAGATGTCACCACTACCAAGTGCATGGGGTGGTCTTGCACTAACCTCCAAATGTGCTACACCCAACAGTTGCCTCGTAGCCATTTGAGTGTTGGGGTATGGATGTAATAGGTCCGATATATTAATCACTGCTGTATAATCCACTTCTAACCATAAATTATACCCGCTAGTCATTTTGGCAATCTTTAGTCCCCAATAAACAGCAACAAGTTCCATTTCAAGTGCATCAATAGCCATAGCAGGAATGTAAAAATGTAGTAAGCATTTTACCAAGTGATTTTTGTAGACACCCCCCATACCTGCTCCTGAATTGTTGAAGCTTACATCTGTATTTATCTTAACAGTATTATGATCTGGAGGTTTTCAAAAGACCTTGTAGATTTGAAACTGGTCAGGCTGTCCCAGAGAGTATGAGTTGGAAATATTTTGGAATCTCTTGAATTTAATCATATTGTGTACATAAGAAAGGTTGTTTCTAACAATCTTATTAGTTTTTGGTGTACCCTTTTTGAACTTAGCCTTATTTCTCTCCCTCCATATAAACTAAGCAACAATAAGAGGTATAGAAGCATAATTCCTCTTATGTCATGTCTGTCAGCAAGTGGTAAGTTCGTCCCAAGTAAAAAGTTTATTATTTATATTCAGGTGTGATAGCAGTTGGTGTCATACTAGTTGGGCAAAATTGCTATAAAAAAAGAGACGAGGCAGTGATTCCTCCTCATGTAGACAAAGCCTTCAAATATAAGGACCCCTTAATCCTTTTAGTTTAAGGATGTCATCAGTAGGCAGTAGTTTATGAAATACCCTCCAGAAGAAGAATGACAAGGAAGGGGATAGAGAATTGTTCCAAATGATAGTGCCCCAGAATATGTGCTCCAATTGAAAGACTTTGGAGTAGATAGCTTTGGTAAGACTTTGATTGGAGAATAACTGTCAAACAATTCTATCAGACTTGCTTCTATCAATTTGGATGCTAGTAAANGGGTACATTTTCTAGTTTTCTAAGACTAGTCAGTAGGAAAGTCCTATGTCTAGACCTAGGCTACTAAAGAAACTTCTAGACCTCAACCAAAAGTGAGGTCAAAAAATGGACCTCCAATAGGTGTGGTGTGCTGGGCGAGCACACCGCACGTATTGGTGTTGACCGACAAGATCAAAAAGACCAATATAAATTTCTAAATCATCAGACCTAGAAAGAAGTGTGAATTTGTGTATGCTATCTGTTTTCGCTGGGGAATTTTTTTTTTTCAAATAAGTGTCCGATCAAGGTCAGGCAGTGAGGACTCTCACTGAGGATTAGATAGTGAGTTTTAAAGTTGTTAAGTGTTTTGTTTTGTTTTTTTTTTAATAGAGATCAACATGTAAAGGTTGACCTCAAAATGGGGATTCAAGATACGAATATTGATATCAAAAGAGAGTCAGACATTTGGAAATGACTTCCAATAGAAGAAATGAGAAGTGTAGGACTGATCTTAAAGTAAGAATTGAAATTATTAGATCAATTCTTGAAGGATGTGAATTAGAAATATTGGACTTATTCGAAGTAAAAAAATTATTCGATCAGTTTGGGAAAAGCATAAATCAGAAGTATCGAACTAATTTAATGTANTTGGATCAATTCTTGAAGGATGTGAATTAGAAATATCGGACTAATTCGAAGTGAAAATTATCCGATCAATTTTGTNAATTTTTGGATCAATTTTGAAAAGTTATGAATCAGAAGTATCGAACTGATTCGATGAGAAGATTGAAATTATTAGATCAATTTTGAATCAGAGGTATCCAATTGATTCGAGGTAAAAATTGAAATTATTGGATCAATTTTTGAAAAGTTATGAATCAGAAGTATCGAACTGATTCAATGTGAAGATTGAAATTATCGGATCAATTTTGAATCAGAAGTATCAAACTGATTCAAAGTAAAAATTAAAAATATTAGATCAATTTTTAAAAGTTATGAATCAGAAGTATCGAACTGATCCGAAGTAAAAATTGAAATTATTGGATCAATTTTTAAAAAGTTATGAATCAGAAGTATCGAACTGTTTGAATGTGAAGATTGAAATTATCAGATCAATTTTGAATCAGAAGTATCGAACTGATTTAATGTAAAAATTGAAATTATTAGATCAATTTTTAAAAAGTTATGAATCAGAAGTATCGAACTGATTCGAAGTAAAAATTGAAATTATTGGATCAATTTTTGAAAAGTAGTAAATCAGAGTTATTGGACTGATTTAAAATATCCTGTGTTTCAGAAAGTGTAATGTGTAAAAATTTATATTATTTTGAAAAAGATTCGCAAGAATTATTTACAAATATCATATATTTGTGATTCCATAGGGATAGCACAGAAAACAAAATTGTGTAGAATGTGCAATTTTGTGGGGATATAGACCGAACGGGTTCATACTGCACAAGCAAGGAATCTCAAAATTGAGAAAACTTATTTGGCAAATTTAATTTGTTTTGTTTTTTTATGCTCATTGTTACGAACCAATGCATAGTTCAGCGGTTTTCAACCACATTAAGAAGAATTTATGTCAGAAAAAAAACTCTGAAATTCTTCATTATTGATTTATACAGTCATTTTTACAATATATCATGTATATATCTCAAAGATGAAAAGTACATTGTGTTATTCGCATAACTAGTACATCTATGAGTACTTAATATAAAGTACAAAATAAGCTGTCTTCAGATTGCTTGTCTACATATGTATACATCTGCATTCCTGCCAATAGAAGATTTTCTCGCAAATTGTGCTAAGCCTGACCTTCTAGGCTGTTATTTTGAGATAGCCTAGTGGTGCAACGAGTTTATAACTCATATGGCTGCAACTCTTCAAGTTCCAGATCTGGCTGAAATCCGTATGGAGTTTTATCGTCACTCATCCTTCTGAAAGTTATCGACACTCGACGGTGTCGGACTCCCGGAATGCAATGTTTTGCTATATCGGCTCCATTTCCTTTCAGAATCAGAACGGATCCTCTTGGTAAAGAAATTTCAACAGATCCCTGGAATTCACGTGGACCAATTATCTCTATATTTGTACCGAACAACATACTGCTTTTCGATATGAAGGAGACTGTACAGAACGGACGAACAAAATCATGATGGTCAATACGCAGAGGGATACAATCCCCTTCTTCATAAATGTTAATTATGCAACTATTGGGGATACAATTTGCTGGAATTATACCCCATTGAACCATCCGTGTGATCGTCCAATTTATCGTGGGTGGCATTGGCTCCACCTGCTCATGCTGTAAAATTCCTGGAAGATTTTCTTGTCGATCTATCTTATAATTATAACAGCAGCCGTATTGTATTGTAATGCGACCCTTGCCTCTCATCCATTTTTTAGGTTTGGAATATGTTCTTCAAGATAGCAGTCCTGCTTTGCCTCTGATTTGGAGTTCAAACACACAATCAAGTACATCTTGTTGCTCTGTAAGAGAAAAGACGTCTGTATATAATTCCAATCCCTCCAAAATATTAACATAGTCTCCATTGACTATTTTAAAATGTTCAAAAACATTGCTTAACTTTATGGATTTTTGAAAGCTCGACTCTGCCTGGATATGCTGGATAATGGGCTTCATCATTTAACCGATTATTAATGATCGGTGCCATGTTAATGGTGGTATTATTTCCACTGGATTATATGCCTCAATTTGAGTTGGCACATAAAAAATGTCCCATGGATGATGTTGAACTGTGTTCGTATCATCAATCGACAAACCAACATATCTTATCAATTCATTGGCTGATGAGTAATCATCATAATTACCATATCGTCCCAGATGTAAGACATTGCAACCTGGGCATTCTACAAAGGCTCCTGTAGAATGTCCTTGTTCAAGTGTTGGATAATGGTAATTGGAAGAAATCAAACTGGAATTGGAGTAAATCCAGCTGGTGATGGTTCCGGACTCTGTACTGATTGTACTTCATCCTCTGTCAACGGCAGACTGTCAGAAGACTCCTTCATGTTGACATTATACATGTATCCTTCTGGGATCGTAAATAACTTTCCTTTTTGTTTCTTTGCTTTATTTTTTCCGGACAGCATTTTTTCGCTGAGTCCTACGCAATGAGGCAAAAGGTATTTTCTGATCATCGACAACTATCAAATTTCCTGCCGAAGTAGCTACCATGGAAGGCAAAACGGTGGCTTGGCCCTTCCATTGGATCTTGTTCTTCAAAAAATTTCTTTCCCTTTTGAGGAGGAGAGAATCCTGGTGTTGAATTTGAGCAATGAGGGCAATCCCTCTTTCTCTTGTTCTCCAACAGCATCCATTAGTGGATTTTCATATTCCACATTGGTATCATCAAATTTCATATCAAAGTTGATTATTCCACCTTGCGGTACGTCTTCTTTGTTTAAAGCGAGGTTTAAACCGTCTTTGAAGGCAATGGTCAGCCGCTGTCCTGACATCTCTTCCTAAAATTAATAGGGAGACATCAGGGAGCTGGAATTGTTTATGAACCAAAATAAAACATAATTCAATTAACATATATTTTATCTTGTTAATATATATGTAGAAAAGAACGGATGTAATATGCGATACTAAGAATTTTCATTAAAATTTGATATTGATTAAAAAAAATTTTATCTGGTCATAGACTTTTTTTAGGCCATATAAATAACCCCAGAACTATCTGAATTTCACAAAAATTTTCATATGTATGCGGCAAACTAACGGCAGCAAGCATTGTTACGTCGCATAGTAGGCCTTTAGGTATCATCCATTTATTGGAAGCATAGGCCTTTCTCCTTGAGAATTGATGAGTTGGTAAGCTCCTCCGGCGTAGACCTTCTCAATGACAAATGGTCCCTCCCAAGTTGGCTCAAATTTTCCACCTATCTTGCGACGTGCAAGAATAGGTCTTTTGAGAACAAGGACCAAATCACCAATTTTAAATGTCCTTGAGCGGAACAGTTTGTCATGAGCTCGTATCATCTTTGCTTGGTATAGCTCCAGATGTTGTTGTGTTTGTAGGCACTTTCCTTCAAGACTTTCAAGTTCTTCAAGTCCGAGCTTTGCATTTTCTTCAGTTGTAAGTTGGTTTGCAATGGCGACTCTGAGAGACGGCGTCTGTATTTCTGATGGTAGTACGACCTCTGACCCGTACACAAGCATGTAAGGTGTACATTGAGTAAGAGCTCTGAACATCGTTCGGTAGGCCCACAGAGCTTCTAGCAGTTTATTGTGCCAGTCTCGTTTATTTTCATTAAGTATTTTTCGCCCACAGAGCTTCTAACAATTTATTGTGTCAGTCTCATTTATTTTCATTGAGTATTTTTTTAAAATTTGTACAAGTGTTTTGTTGAAGGCTTCAGCTAACCCATTTGCTTTCGGATAATAAATTAAGGAGTATCTCCAGTCTATCCCGTGTTTTCTGACGAAGTTTTTGATTTTTGTGCTCTTGAAAGCTGTCCCGTTATCAGAGANGCATGTATTTCTTTGATAATATCCTGTGCCTCGGCTCTGCTCAAACACCGTAGCCACATTTGATCGAACGATCTCCTATAGAGAACACCATTTATGAGAGCGTATGACAAAGCTCTCTTTGTAATCTGGTTTGCCTCGGACTTATCCTCCGGCAGCTTTCCAGTATGCAAATATTCCATTAATGGCTTCTACTAGTCTTCGTTGATATTTACAATCGCATTTATTGTGTCTTCATTTTTTTTGAGTTTATGTAAGGTTTCCATGTCAATCTTGGATAGAACTTGTCTGCCCTGTGTGGTGATTTCTATGGAATCCTCCGGGGGACATGCCAATTCTTTAGCGAGTTTTGCTAGAGCATCGGCATGCGCATTGTCTACCCGAGGAATCTGATAGAAAGTCACATTAAGAATCTGCTCAGCAGTTTCATCGTGTACTGGTAATATTCTGACAGCATACCCTTCAAAATTCTGTATTGTCCAGCAATTTGTTGAATGATGAGTTGGGAGTCACCGTAGATGATAATATCTTTTAATCCATTAAGATTGCCAACTTTAATCTTGTAATTAAAGCTTCGCTGCTTCATTATTGGTGCAGGGCTCTGTTAGGTGGTACGAGAATCTTAGCATACCTTTATCTGGAGTGATGAAGATCAAACCAACATTATTGGTGCAAGGCTCTGTCAGGTGGTACGAGAATCTCAGCATACCTTTATCTGGAGTAATAAAGATCAAACCAACGCCTGCTTTTCCTCTTGGTGCAAGGCTCTGTCAGGTGGTACGAGAATCTCAGCATACCCTTGTCTGGAGTGATGAAAATTAGACCAACTCAGCATACCCTTGTCTGGCTTTTCCTGGTATGATTGTGCCCAAGCCTTTGTCTTTTCTGGCTGAAGAAACACCATCGAAGTACATCTCCCAGCATTGTGCATTGGAGAAATCTTTTTGTAGAATTTATTCGTCTGGTAACTCGTCATTGAGTGGGGACCCAGCTAGTAATGGGTGTGCAGCGAGTGGTAACTCGTCATTGAGTGGGGACCCAGCTGGTAATGGGTGTGCAGCAAGAAAGTCTGCTGCTGTCCCTTGATAGCACGCAGAGGAACAAAAGTTATGTCGAATTGCAATAATATCATCGACCTTCTTGCTAGACGTCCGGAGAGTGTTGGTCGTGTCATTAAATATTGCAACGGATTAATTCTTGATATCAGAGTTACCTTGTGAGAAAGCAGGTAAATTAAATATTGCAACGGATTAATTTTCGAAATTAGAGTTACCTTATGAGAAAGCATGCAATGTCTGAGCTTTTGGACTGCAAAAATTAAAGCTAGACAATGCTTCTCAATTGGTGGATATCTTATCAGCTTCTGGACTGCAAAAATTAAAGCTAGACAATGCTTCTCAATTGGTGGATATCTTATTTCCAATATTGTAACGGGTTAATTTTTGAAATCAAAGTCACCTTGTGAGAAAGCATGTAATGTCTGAGCTTCTGGATTGCAAAAATTAAAGCTAGACAATGCTTCTCAATTGGTGGATATCTTATTAAGCTTTTGTACTGCAAAAATTAAAGCTAGACAATGCTTCTCAATTGGTGAATACTTATTTCCGTCGGTATTAGACGACGACTCAGGTAATATAATGCATTTTCTTTGCCCTCATTTTTTCGTCTTTTGGACTGCAAAAATTAAAGCTAGACAATGCTTCTCAATTGGTGCATATCTTATTTCCATCGGTATTAGAGCAAAAATTAAAGCTAGACAATGCTTCTCAATTGGTGGATACCTTATCTCCGTCAGTATTAGATTTGGACTGCAAAAATTAAAGCTAGACAATGTTTCTCAATTGGTGGATATCTTATTTCCGTCTGCAAAAATTAAAGCTAGACAATGCTTCTCAATTGGTGGATACCTTATCTCTGTCAGTATTAGACGACGACTCAAGTAGTACAGTGCATTTTCTTTGCCCCCGTTATTAACTTGGGCTAGTAAAGCTCTGAGCGAGTAATCTAAAGTCGCGGCTATAAGTATCAAAGGTCTCCCTGGGATAGGGGCTGCCAAAATAGGAGGTGTCATTAAATATTGTTTAACGTCCTCAAAAGTCTAGATAGGGGCTGCCAAAACAGGGGGTGTCATTAAATATTGTTTAACGTCCTCAAAAGCATGCTGATTTCTTCCCAAATAAATTTGGCGTCCTTTTTAACCAATGCCGAGAAAGGCTGACACCTACTTGAGAGGTTAGAAATGCTCCGTCCTTTTTAACTAATGCCGAGAAAGGCTGACACCTACCTGAGAGGTTAGAAATAAAGCGTCTCATCCCAAATAAATTTGGCGTCCTTTTCAACCAATGCCAGAGAAAGACTGACACCTACCTGAGAGGTTAGAAATAAAGCGTCTCAGATATGCCAACTTCCCCTTAAAGGAACGTAATTGTTTCAAAGTTTTAGGGGGAGGCATTTCCAAGATAGCTTTAATCTTTTTCAAAAAGGCTGGCACCTTCCTGAAAGATTAGAAATAAAGCGTCTTAGATATGCCAACTTCCCCTTAAAGGAGCGTAATTGTTTTAAAGTTTTAGGGGGAGGCATTTCTAAGATAGCTTTAATCTTTAAGGAACGTAATTGTTTCAAAGTTTTAGGGGGAGGCATTTCCAAGATAACTTTAATCTTCTCTGGGTCAATCTCGATTCCCTGATGACGAACAACAAATCCAAGGAACTTCCCATAAGTGACACCAAATGCGTACTTTAAGGGATTCATCTTGAGATTATATTGTTGTAATCGTTTAAAAATGATCCTCAAATCATACAAATGGTCTAATTTTTGTTTACTTTTGATGACCAAATCATCCACATAGCATTCTACTTGATTGTGAATGAGGTCATCAAAAATCCTTGTCATTGCTCGTTGGTATGTTGCTCCGGTGTTTTTTAAACCAAATGACATTACTATGTAGCAGAAAATTCCGATTGGTGTTCTGAAAGCTATGCTGTATCTTCAGGGGCCATCTTTATTTGGTTGTATCCTGATGATCCGTCCATGAAAGAGACGTTGTATCTTCAGGAGCCATCTTTATTTGGTTGTATCCTGATGATCCATCCATGAAGGAGAATTTTTCATGTGTTGATGCAATATCCACCATCATTTATGGTATTTGTAGTGGAAACTCATCTTTCAGACATGCTTTATTCAAGTCTCTGATGTCAACACAGACTCGTATCTATCCGTTTTTCTTTTTAACTGGAACAATATTAGCTATCCATGTGGGATATTGTTCTTCTCGTATGAATTTAGCATTTATCAATTTCTTTACTTCGGTGATAACTTACTGTTCAATTTTGAGGCGCATTCTCCTTGGGGCTTGTTTTATTGGGGTTATGCCTTTATCTACCCCGAGTTTATTAACTGCAACTTCCATTGACAGTCCTGACATTTCATCATAACTTCAGGAGAAGCAATCTTTGAACTCTGTTAACAATTCGACCAACTCTGAAGATTCTTCTTCGCTGAGTAGAGAACTTATAAATGTTGGTCGGGGATGTTCTTCAGTCCCGAGATTTACTTCTTTTAGTTCATCGATAGTTGATTTGATTTCTTCTTCAAATTCTGGAGGAGCATCTTCCACTACCTAATCGGTAGAGTCATCCTCTATATCGAGGCAATTTTTGCCGAAAACAACCATGCACNGTAAGGAGGTAGTTGAATGGTTTCCTTTTTGTTCTTTTTCTGAATTTTTATTTATTGTAACTTCTCGGGAGAGGATGGTTTTCTTTGGAAATGTATAATAAGCAACATCTTCATGAATACCAACCTCATGTACTGAAAATGGCTGTAGATCTCCTTTAATACAATATGCTTGTTTTTCTTTGTAGTATTTGATGCATTGGTGTAGAGACGATGGAACCATGTTATTCTCATGAATCCACGGTCAACCCAATAGAGCGTTGAAAGAGGTATCGGCGTCGATGATATGAAATTTAACGGTTGTTACAAGTTCTTCAACCTTCATAAGTAATGTAATTGATCCAAGGGCTCTTTCTCCCTTCTGGTTGAACCCTCTTAACATCATCTTATCGGGGATGAGCTCCTGAATGTCGAAGTCCAAATATGCTAATGTCCGTAGACTCATCATGTTAAGAGATGCTCCAGGATCTACTAAAACTCTGGACAGCACGAATTTGCCGATGTTGACGGAGATATAGAGTGGTATGTTGTGGTCGGCTGTACCGAGTAATAAATCTTCATCTGTGAAAGTTACCCCTGATTTTTCTCTCAACGAGCAAACTTCATCTGAGGATGTACTGACTAATTGAGCTAAGCTAATCTCTGGATTAAGCAAAGCTGTAACTAAAGCTTCCCTCATCTCTTTTGATAGGATAAGAGCGTCACAGATGCTTAGTCGGGCTGGCAACTTCCTAAGATATGCTAGCACGTTGTAATCCACTTTATTTTTTCTTGTGGTTTTATCTTGATCATGTTGTTTTTCCACTGGTGGAGGTGGAAGTAACTCTTCTTGAATTACAATTTATTTTCCTTTATCGGTTGGAGCTGTTCTTGGAGGTAACATTTTTCCGCTCCTTAAATTTATTTCTGTGATTTCTTCTTGAGATGCTGCTGTTAAATCTTTCAATGTATCTTCTTTAGCAGAAAGGTTCCAAGTTGATTATTAATGGCATGTCATGGCACTCGAGGATTGGTTCCTCACTTCCGATACTGTCATAAGCGGTATCATCGGAGTCTTCTTTAGTATTGAACGTATTAGACTCAAGTATGATTTGAGGATAATTTTGAGGATCGAGATCGATATTAGGTTGGTTATTTACGTTATCACCAAAAATAGTGAAAATGTAGCCAACATCATTATCATTATGTTCAGCAGGTCCCGGAGGAACAAAAAGATAATCATACAAAGTCAAGGGCTCAAGGATTTTCTCTCCAGAATCCGAGAACATATCTAGTAGAGGCAGCCCCTATCCTACCCCTAGTGCTATCAACAAAATTCTTCTTTTTCCTTATCTTCTTTGATTTTGATGACGATGGTTCTTGTGACAAAGTTTCCATTTCTGATCTGACGGACTAAAAATTCTGATGTGTAGTCTGTCTGGAAGCGTTTTGGATATATTTTATCATTTTCTTGGAGGATTTGCTCCATGTTGTATCCCATCCATCTTTGGTAGATGAGGAAGATCCTTCTGATGATTCCTGTATATAATCCAGGACTTTCTTGAGCTTGTTCCAAGTTGAACTCCATCTGTCCTTTTTAGTGTATGGATCATGTTGGGAGATTGGCTCATCCGAAATCACATTTATCGAACCTTTTTTTAGGTTCTTTTAAATATTATTTTGGGATAGAGATATTACCTTCTTTGATGTTCTTCTCAAGCCAATCCTTAAAAACCGAATCATTCTTTAATTGTATGCCCCAACATTTCTGTGATATGGACAGTAATTTGGCTCATTTTTCTTATTAACTTCTTCAGGCTTCTTTGGTTCTGAAAGTCTGAATTCTGTATTTTTCATCAAACTCTTGAACATTTTGGAAATAGCTTCATGCTTGAATGAATATACTATCGTCCATCTTTCTGCGGAGGATACCTTTCTTCTTTGAGATGGCTCTCCTTGAGATGGTTGTTGACTGGACTGGCTAGTCTGTTTCTGAGTTTGTTGAGATGAAGGTGGACGAGGATTTTCTGCATATATCTTCATTAGTTGCTTCCCTTTATCAACAGTTGCAACTGTCNACTGTTCCAATTCTGTAAATGTTTTGACCGAATCGTTGGGCAAATCGGCATACCAGTCAAAGGCAACTCCTATTAAACTGGTGACGAATTGTTGGTAAAGCAAGGCTTCATTACTTCTTATGATACCACAATTAGCTCTGAAATGTGCTAGATGCTGTCTGGGATTTCCGGTCCCATCGAATATTCTGAAGTTCGGAGGCACAAAACCCTTAGGAAAGGGTACGGTGTCAAATTCCTCTCGGTAGGGTCTACCCTTTAGAATTAATGCACCTACTTTGGATTGCACTAAGGCGTCACAAACTTGTTCAACCATTTGTTTGAAATCTTTTTCAGGTACGGTTGTTGATGTAGAATCTTTTCTTAATTGATCTTCTTTGTTGGCTGATGTTACTTCTCTTCTTTCTTCTATAATGTGTACAACCTCTGGTTGATTGACATCTGGAGATGCTGACTGCGATGTTTGTAACTAACCATGGATTACGGTCATAGCAGTCATAGTGGCAGTCATTTCTTCTATCTTTTTCTCCAATGAACTGACAAG